>BQNB010030702.1:0-54630 GCA_026074375.1 Tanacetum coccineum | reverse complement strand
CAAACAAGCTGTCAAACACCCTTGTCTTTTGACTTTGGTGAGTCAAAACCACCAAGTCTTTGGGTCACAGTTTCTAACAACCCAAAGTCCCTTTTTCATTCACAAAAATAAGCAAGTAAAAGTGATTTTCCAAAGCTCAAAATTGGTGCACAAGCCCCTTGGCTATAGCACTCAATCTGTTTGAGCTTATTTGTGCTTTTGGAGCTTATTTGACAGCTTAAAATAAGCTGTCAAATAAGCCCTTGAGGTTTGCCTTAAAGTTCCCCTGGTGCAAAGGGGGAACTTTAGGCTCATTGTTCTCAGCTTTTAAGCCCATTTAAGCCCAAGTATTTGGCTTATTTCTAGAGCATATAAGCTCTAGTATAAGCCCTCAAAGTTTCAGCTCTCAAAAGCCTTATTTGTGTGCTTATTCCTAAGCCCAAACATGCCTCTTGGCTGTTTTTGAATCCCTTAGGCTGAGGAATTGCTTAAGTTTTGATTTTAGCTTATTCAGCTTATTCAATAAGCTCAAACTGTTTCCCAAGAGCTTTTTAGGTTAAGCTAGATATTTAGTTTACTTATTTCCTTTTTTCTAGCTTATTTGTCCTAGCTTTAAGCACTTTAGCTCTTTGAGCTTTAGTTAGGCTTTTCTGTCATTTTAAGCTTCCACAGCTTATCTAGCTTAGCTCTTCCTTTTCTTTTTAGCTTATTTAGTGTAGTTTAAGTCTCCTTAGCTTATTTTGCCTTTGTCTTAGCTTACTTCAACTTTAAGACCAAAAAAGACTTAGCTTTTTTAGCTTTTAAAGCTTCTTAAGCTGCTGTCACCCTTAAGCTTATTTTATAGCTTATTCTTTTGACCAAAGTCAAAAGTGTCTTTGTTAAAGTTGTTCATTATAAGCTGTTCTTTAACTTTCATGTTTTGAGCTTTTGCTAAAAATCACTTTTCAATAAGCTAAAAAATAAGCCAAGCGTAGGGTCTGTTTTGTCACTTTTCCATAGTGTAGGGTTACCCGTTTTCACACAAGTGTAAATTGGTAATAGTTTGCCCGCCTACCCTTTACTTTAGTTTATTACACTTTCTACCCTAGAGTTTTAAAAAAAAAAAAAAAGGGGAAGATACTTGGTCCGGGTGAGCAAGACTCGAACCCGGGACCAAGCAATACATCCCCTTTAACTCCCACACACACTACCACTGCGCCCTTGGGTCTTTTTCGTTAAAGACTCAAGGGCAAATCTATTTAAGGTCATTTTGACCTTATAAGCCCATAAGCTGTACAAGCTTATTTTCGGGCTTATTTGATAAGCTGTGTGGTGTTTGTTATTTTTCGTAGGTAGCTTATAGTCTCTAGTATTTTGTGTAAATTTTTCAGAATTTTTTGTAAACGTTTAATATTTTTTATAATTTAGTTTAGATAAAAGTTTATTTAATTCATAAAAAATACAAAAATTATCAAAAAAATATTTTGCTTTTTTAGAAAATTTTCTTTTGTCATCTAGTTTGTAGGAAAAATATAAAATTTTTCGTAGGGTCATTTTTATAACTCTTCATCTTTTAAAGAACGGGTCCGGGTACGGGTTTTTGTTTTGACTCGTTTTTGGGTCAAACGAACTCCGTTTTCGGTCTAGTCTTTTTCATTCTTCGTTATTTGACCCGTAGAGTAGTTTAGAAGTGAAAAATTTTCCGTAGGGTTATTTTTAAAGAATTTAGGTTTTCCCCCTTTTGTACGGGATTCGGGGTTTCGTTTTCTAGTTTAATTTCGTAATTTCTAGGTTTTCTGAAACGTTTTTGTCCGTCTTTTGTTTAATTTGAACTTTCACTTCCCAAACTCATTCCTTCTTCAAACTCCAATTTGCGATGTACTCGATTTACAATTCCAGCCTCGTGGGGGGGGGGGGGGGGGGGGCGTTGGGGATTTACGACCCGGGAAAACTCTATACTACTTCTCGGTATCATTGACTCTGCTTTTTGACTAATCTTACTATATATTTGATATTTTATTATATTATATATATTTTAAGGTGTAGTCAGAGTTGATCAAAGTTCCAAGAAAATTCCCTCTACACATGATGACTAATACTAGGGAGCGCCTAGTCTAGGGCGGCCCCCTTAAATACACGGGCGACCCCCTTATCTTTCAGGGGACCGCCCGCCTATTTAAGGGGACCGCCCATAGGTAGACGCTCCTCTAGAATGTCCTATAAATACTCTGACTATGTCCCATATTTCACTTTTGATCATTCTTTCTGATCACCACATCTCATTAAAATCCTTTGATCATTTAATCATAAAGCTTTGTTTCCAAGTGATCCAAGCTCAATTCCTCAAGTGCAAGAGAAGAATACTTCCATCATCAAGTGAAGAAGTATTACACCTCAAGTGTGTATTGCAAATCTTGTTGCATCCATATCATAACTTGTAAATCATTTGTAAATCTTGTAAAGTTGTGTAGTAGATAGATCTTGGTGATTGTTGTAAGTATAGTTGAATCTTAGTGATTCATCCAAGTTGTGATAGTTAGGTGTGAAAGTAGATTGAATGTAGTGATGTTCGTGTGGAAGAATACTAAGGCGTGAAGAAGTTGTGTAGTTGTGAAGTTGTGTTGTGAAGTCGTGAAAGTAGTGAAGAAGTTGTGAAGTCGTGAAAATTAGGGATTTAAAGTTCTAGCTACAGTTTAGACATCGACATCTGCTTTAGTGTAAGAAATTGATATAAGCGAAAGTTGTGTCGGTTTTCTCGCCATAGTGAGTTGGTTGACATAGTGAAAGTAAACTCTCGAGTTAGGTGCTCGAGGAGTGGAGTAGGGCGAAGAGGTGCTTCATAACCGAACCACTATAAATCCTTGTGTTGTGGTTTGATTTTTCTACCTCTTATCTCTTATTTTTTTATTTGTTCTTACATACTTATATTGTTCATATTGTGCAAGTATCGAATTCACATAAAGTCGAATCTAAGTTTTTATAAACTAACTCAAATCTTAATTTAAAAAGCGGTAAACTATTCAACCCCCCTTCTAGTTTTCCACAATTGGTATCAAGAGCCACGTCAAACAAGATTTTTAAAATAAATTGTATTTTAAAACTTGAATCGATCTATGGAATCGAAAAATATTTAGAAGGGCAATCTATGCAAAGACCACCACTATTTGAAAGTGATGGATTTATTTATTGGAAAAATAGATTCGAAACTTATGTGAAGTGAAAAGATCTAGATCTTTGGCATGTTATTACCGATGGTGTTTTTTCTCCTTTTTAAAATAATCCCGAAACTAAAAAAAATAAAATTGTACCTTTTCATAAACAAAACGATGATCTTAAAAAGAAACTTGCTAAAAATAATAAAGCTAAAATGGTAATTTATAATGCTTTACCACGTAAAGAATATGAAAGAATTTTTATGTGTCAAACCGCAAAAGAAATTTGGGATACTTTGTTAATCACTCATCAAGGTAATAATCAAGTCAAAGCAAACAAAATAGATCTTCTTGTTCAACAATATGAACAATTTATGATTCCGGAAGGAGATCAAAAGTAATGCTTTACTATTTTAACACTATTATTACTAGTCTAAAAGCACTTGATGAAGGTTTTTCTAGCAAGAATTGTGTTAGGAAATTTCTTAGGGCATTACATCCTCAATGGCGCGCAAAAGTCACGGCGATTGAAGAATCAAAGAATCTAACAACTCTACCACTTGACGAACTCATTGGAAATTTGAAAGTTTATGAAGAAGTAATTAAGAAAGATTCCGAAACCATCAAAAGCAAAAGAGAACAAAGTAGATCTATTGCCTTGAAAGCTAGAAAAGAATCTAGTGATGATGATAGCTCAACCTCCAATAGTGAAGATGAAGAATACGCCATGGCCGTAAGAGACTTCAAGAAATTCTTCAAAAGACAAGGACGATTCGTAAGACAACCACATGAAGAAAGAAAATCATTCCAAAGAAATAAAGACGACAAAAATGCAAGTCGAAGCATAATGCTTTTAAGTGTGGAGATCAATCAATTTCTCATCGTAGAATGTCCGAAACTATCAAGATATTCAAAATCAAAAGGCGTTTGTGGAGGATCTTGGAAGTGATAGCAACGGAAAGATGAGAGGAGAAGAAAAGGACGAACTTTGTCTTATGGCTAAAGCTTCTATGAGGTACTTTTCGAACCGAAATACTTTAGTGAGACCAATCAATCATTGTATTGAAATGGACTTAGATAGTGAATATAGTAGACTATGCAAAATAGGACTAAAAGTCATGGCTAAAAATAAAACTTTAAAACAAGGATAAAATAAAACTAGAAAACGAAGCACTAGAATTAAAAGATAAATTATCTAGGTTAGAAAAAGGTAAGGAAGTAAATGAAGAATGTAAATTATGTCAAGATCTTAGGTTTGAAAATGAGAAGCTTAGAAAAGAAATATCTAGGCTAAATCAATTTAATGATAGTAGTCACTCACTTAAGAAAATAATAAGTTCTCAAAAACCTTCCGGAGATAAATCCGGTTTAGGATTTAATTTTACCAAAGGGTCACCTAGCGAAACCAAACAAGTAAATTTTGTAAGAGCTCAAGAGGTCGAGTCGAAAGAAAAATTAATAGAATCAAACCCAAGCTCAAAACCAAAATTTATACTTATAAACAATACTAAAATTCCTATTGCAAGTGATGATGAGGTAAAACGTTTTTACAAACCTTCCTTAAAACCCGGAGTCGGATTTACTAAACCCACAATGAGGTCTAAAACACCTCCTCCGTGAAGAAAGGAAAACTCTCATCCTCGTTCCAAAACACCTCAACCTAGGAGAGACCAAGGTAGACCAAATTACTCTAACACTAATCACACAATGTGGAATCATCCACACCAACCAAGCTTTACTCAATGTGGAAGATGTTCACCGTGCATATGTCCGAATCAAATGCAAAACATGTTCGGAAACAATAACTTCGGACCCATGAAACAATGGGGACCAAATGGCTAATTCATCATATCTTTCGAGGTTAATCATCTACAAGCATCCTTTGCCGTTCGTCAAACAAATTAAAGAACTCATATAGGATTTCCATAAATCCTCATCCTTAAAGCTTGCTACCTTGAAGATTTTAAAGTTATTTCTCTTGAAGGCTAAGGTACGTCTCACTCTCTAATTACGTAAATTATAGATTGGTATATGATATACTTAGTATTAGTGATAGTTAGGAAATATGGTAGTCACTAGAAATGCCATTTGTTGGCTTTCTAGTTTTAAAAGAATTTGTTCATTAGGAACCATTCTTTCACATGGATTATCCATGAACCACTATGAAATGGAAATCTTCTATGGCCACGAACTCACGTAGACGATAAAAAGTGAGTTAGTGGATAATAATTAACATAGAAGTAGGATTAGTTTTGCATCGGAAAAGTCTTAAACCACTATGGATAAAACAAAACCCATAGGCAATGATCTTGAAGACATTTCATTAGAAAATAATCAAATTGTAAATATTAAAGAATCTAAAACTCATCCCCTAGAAAATGTTATTGGTAATCTAAATCAAAGAACTCTTAGGTCGCAAGCTCAAGACAAAAGCAATTTCTTTTGCTTTATTTCAACAATAGAACCTAAAAATATAAATGAGGCATTAAAAGATGAAAATTGGGTAATGGCCATGCAAGAGGAACTAAACCAATTTAAAACAAATGATGTTTGGGAACTAGTCCCAAATCCCATGGATATGACCATTATAGGAACAAAATGGGTATATAGAAATAAACTCGATGAAAATGGCATATGCTTGTAATCAAGCTTATTCTCTGCTCATCTAAGTCTTTAAGCTGCGCTTTGAGCTCAATAAATCCTAATCTACATGTAACTTTAATAATCAGCTTAAATTCCTATGCTATGGATGGATTAAGCTTTTTGGAAGGGAAGCTAAAAAAGGATGACCTTCCAGGGGACCCCTACCAGCTTATCCAAGGATAAGCTGGAGCTTGTAGAGTAGCTCCACGAGCTTGTCAAGCCTTTGTTAAGCTAAGGCTTATTGTAAGTTGCTATTTCCATTTCTGTCTTAATTTTTAGCTTATAATTTGCTTATTCTGCTTACCTGCTAGCTTATTTGTGCTTAAATCTATCTCATTGTGCTTATTAATCATGTTCTATTATCTGTTTTTAGCTTTTGTAGTGTAGATCTTAGATTTTTATGTTTTCTCTTATAAATCTCTAAAAATCAAAAAAAATATTAGCATAGTTTTAAGCTGTTAGATTCTGGCTTATTTGTTAGTAGTTATAGCTTAATTAAGGTAAAAATAAGTTGGTTATTATCTGGTATTAAAACATTGTTCAATAGATTTCAATATTATAAGCTTAAATGGATTTTGAAAATTCTAAAGGAGTGTTTGAATTAGTGATATTTGACCTCTAAAAGTCAAATTTAGTTGTGCTAATTGCTTAAATCAGTTTCACAATCACTTAAAACCAGTAATTAAGTTAGTTTCATAGATTAAATTTTAAAATTTAGCAAGTTAAAGCTTAATTTTTAAGTCTGTGCACCAGGGGAAAAATTCTAATCAAGCTAGTAAGAGATTTTTGATCCAAGCCTTCTCAAGCTTGGATATTGTTTATTTGATGTTTGTACACACTCATTTGGTGTGTACAAAGATAGTTTGACCCTTAAGGTCAGCTGCAATTGGGTATAACCCATTTTGATTGTGCATCAGATAGAGTAGTGCAATTTCAAACTGCAGTCTACATAGTTCAAATTTAAGTTAGCTAAAGTAGTTTTTAATCCTTTAAATTCAGTGAGCTTAGAGTTTACATGTTAGCTAAGTTAGTTTAAAACTGGTTTTTCAATTTCTAGCTTGTTATCTAGGGTAAATTAGTTTCTCAATTTCATAAATTTCTAAAAAACCAAAAAAAGATAGTATAGTCTGCCTGCATAGCTTTTTCAATAAGCCTTTTAATAGCCTAATTGAGTTTCAAATTCCCTTTCAAAAGCACCTTTAAGTAGCTAGTAGGTCTAGGTTTAAGTTTTTATAAGCCATTTTATATAAAGTTCTCATTTGCTAGTTTAAACTTAAGCTCAAAGTCTGCCTAGAGGTTGTTTGGTTTTCGTTTTCATAAGAGCTTATTTAGATTTTCTGCTTATGGCTTATATTCTAGTGCTCATTTTTGTCATTTTAAGCTTATTAGGGTAGGGTTAGGTAGGAAATTTAGCTTATAGTTCTTTGTCATAGCTTATTTAGTTTTGTAGCTTAAAAAGTTTTCTATAAGACCAAAAAAATAGTTAAGTATACTCTGTCAAGTTTTAAGCTGTTTTACAGCTTATTTAGGGCTTTTCATAAAAAGTTTCTTTTATTAAAAGTGTTTATTTTTAGTTTTTCTAAAACTTTGCTTTTATAAGTTTTTCAAAAAAAATAAAAAAAGAGGGGAAGTGGAAATCGGGGGTGAGCAAGGCTCGAACCCCCGACCTATTCACCCGCTACCTTTTATGTGCTCACACCACACCTCACTAACCATCGGGTGCGCTGGGGACTTTTTCATTATACCTTTGCAAAATTTATTATTAGTATACGTTTTTCCCTTTTAGCTTTATAAGCTGTTATAGCTTTTTACACAGCTTATTCGATAAGCTGTGTAACTAAGCTTATTTTTCTTAGGTCTCTTTTAGTTCAAGCTATTTTTTGTATTTTTTTTAGAATTTTTATAATTGGTTTAGTATTTTTAAACAATTATTTTTGTTAAAAACTTTAAAAAATCATAAAAAATAGAAAAATAATCAAAAAAATATAAATCTTTTTTAGAAAATTTTCTTTTATCATATACTTCCTAGGAAAAATAGTTTTGTTTCCATAGGGTTAAAATTGCAAAATTTCAATCTTTAAAGAACGAGATTCGTTTTCGTTCTCGTTTTTTTCGTGTTTTTAAGCTCATTTCAACTCTGTTTTTGTTCTAGTTTTCTTTAAACTTACTTTTTAGTCAATTAAAGTCTATTTGAAAAGAAAAAAAATTAAAATTTTGGTTTAATTTGGATTAGGGTTTTTAATTGCCGTTTAGGGTTCCCGTTTTGCGTTTTTAGTTAAAGTTTGATTTCCCGTTATTTGTTTTCGTGCTTAATTGTTATCATTTGCTTATTTTAATTGTTTTTAATTCGTAGAAATAGATAATCAAATCAATCTTGGTTACCACTTCAAATCATTGTCCAAACAACAAACGTGGTTTCAATTTTATAAATCGTTGGGGAATAATGACCCGGGAATCATACTTCCCGGTTAATATACGTATTATATTATATATATTTGTGAAGATTTTCCTTTCTACCTTTGTCCTCAAGGGTAGTTTGGTAATTTTCTATCATATTATATTTTATAATTACGTGTGTTGCTTTACTAGCAATCAATACTTATAAACAATACTAAAATTTCTATTGCAAGTGATGATGAGGTAAAACATTTTTACAAACCTTCCTTAAAACCTGAAGTTGGATTTACTAAACCCACAATGAGGTCTAAAACACCTCCTCCAAGAAGAAAGTAAACTTTATCCTCGTTGTACTAAAAACACGCTTAAAACCTAGCGAGACCAATGTAGACCATAAATTACTCTAACACTAATCACTCAATGTTGAGATCATCACACCAATCAATCTTTTTCTCAATGGGAAAGTTGTCTTCACCGTGCTTCATGTTTCGATCAAATGCAACAAACCATGTTCAGTAAACGATCAAAACTTTCAGGACCACATGAAACGAGGTTTTTTGCGGGACTAAATGGCTTAATCATCATTTCTTCCAAGGTTAATAATTCAGCATCCATTCTGGCTTTCGTTCAACAAATTGATGAAATGTCATATAGGATCTCCAGAATCCTCTCAATCCTTAAAGTTGTACTTGAAGATTTTTAAGTAATTTCTTCTTGAGGCTAGGTACGTCTCATCTCTAATTGTTTTATTTAATCAACTACTTATGCTACTTTGGTTTTATGATTTGATGTGTTTATTACATGTTATATGATTAAATGTGCTCATAAAACTCAATAGGGCTTGCTGCAAATAAACCACCAAAACAAAAATACTCTCATAAAAAATTCTGAGAAAAATCATTTTTCTGTGAAAAATAGAAACCAGCAGAGGGCGGCCCCCTTAATTCATAACGGGCGGCCCCCTTATCTTTAAGGGGACCGACCCCTAATTAAGGGGACCGCCCTAGCAAATCACGGGTAAAATAGTATTTTTCCTGCTTTTTGACCCTCTTTTACCTAGTCTCAGCTATCTTTTCTCAGAATGCTCGAACACAATTTGGAATAACCTAAACTAGTTCAAATTCATTCCTTTTTCAATCCATTCTCTTCCCTTAAATCCCTTCCAAATGATCATCACCAACACATCATCTTCCTCATCATACACTAACCATTATCAACCTCTATAGCTTCACCAAAAGCTTCCATTTCCAAACCATCAAAGAAACCAAAATTCACCATCATACCAACAAAACAACTCTTTATTGACTTGACAAATGAAGACACTATAACCCCATCACCCAAGCTTTAAGAATCATCTCCTAGTGCTCCTAATGCACCCTCTAAAATTCCATCCACCAAAGACACCTCATCCTCTTCAATTGACTACGCACCAAAATCACCAACTCTTTCATCATCTCCTTCCACAAATGGCTACCTAAACCCTCCATTGTCACCTCCTCCTAGAGTTCCTCCACCACCTCCAACTCAAGCACCTAACTCAATGGAAATAACCCTCTCACTCTCACCCATTACTCCACTTGATGTTCATCACAACTCACCATCACTTTCTCCACCTATCATTGGGCATCCCATCCCTTGGAATTTACTCGAAGCAAGTCTCATGGAGCTTTACTAGTTATAGGATTTTTTGTAGTTTAAAATTTTTATGGATGTTAGCATGTTATTTATTTTGTATGCATGAGTGTGGTTCACACACTATTTTATGTTAAATGGATGATTATTGTTGGTTGCATTATCATTATGCCATATTTCTCCTTCCTTCTTGCTACATGTTAGAAATATTTGTATTGTTCTAACTCGTTTTTGTAGCCAAGAAACCATAGCTCGATTCCTTGGTGCCCTTGAATGAGGGGGAGCACACATCAAGGGGGAGCATTTATTCCGTCGATTTTACTAGCAATTCTCGACGATGCCTTTTTGATTCTACAAAAAGGGGGAGAAATGACATAAAAATCACTAAATACTTGTTTAAAAATAATTTTACATTTAATGAGTTTAAATTTTGTAATCATCAAAAATGGGAGATTGTTGATAGAAATAATGCCTAAAAACATTATTAATATTTTTCACATCTTTACGTTTTGATAATCACAAAATATAAAAACGTTCAATGTAAAATTAAACGTAAACAAGTAATTAGTAGTAAATTTTTATTTCGAAAATTATATCACTTAAATGTATGAATAAATAAATGCTTAATGCATTTTATGATCAAAGGAAATTTTTATTCAACCTTACACTTTTATAAAATGTTGTAAACATTTTTATAGACATTACAAAACATTTTCTACAATTAAAAGAAATGTTTTATTCAAAATAAACATTTTAAAATTCAAATTTTCAGACCTAAAACGGCTAGAAAGTTCCAGAAAATCCCCCCTACACAAAAGGACAAACTGGGGAGCGCCTAGTCTAGGGCGGCCCCCTTAAATACACGGGCGACCCCCTTATCTTTAAGGGGACCGCCCACCTATGTAAGGGGATCACCCATAGGTAGACGCTCCTTCAGAATATTCTATAAATACTGGACTATTCCCCATTATTTTTTCACCTTTTGCAGTCATTCTTTCTAATCAAAAACAGTCCAAACATCTCATTAAAATCCTTTGATCATTTAATCATAAAGCTTTGTTTCCAAGTGATCCAAGCTCAATTTCTCAAGTGCAAGAGAAGAATACTTCCATCATCAAGTGAAGAAGTATTACACCTCAAGTGTGTATTGCAATCTTGTTGCATCCATATCATAACTTGTAAATCTTGTAAAGTTGTGTAGTAGATAGATCTTGGTGATTGTTGTAAGTATAGTTGAATCTTAGTGATTCATCCAAGTTGTGATAGTTAGGTGTGAAAGTAGAAGTGAAGTAGTGAAGTAGTGTGGTGAAGAATACTAAGGCGTGAAGAAGTTGTGTAGTTGTGAAGTTGTGTTGTGAAGTCGTGAAAGTAGTGAAGAAGTTGTGAAGTCGTGATAGATTGGTTCTAGCTAAGATTAGAACTCGACATCTAGCTTAGTGTCGGAAATTGATATAAGCGAAAGTTGTGTACGGTTTTCTCCGCCATAAGGGAGTTTGTTGACATAGTGAAGAAAACTCTCGAGTTAGGTGCTCGAGGAGTGGAGTAGGGCGAAGAGGTGCTTCATAACCGAACCACTATAAATCCTTGTGTTGTGGTTTAATCTTTCTAACTTTTATCTCTTATTTCTTTATGTGTTCTTACTTATTTATATTATTCATATTGTGCAAGTATTGAATTCACAAAAAGTTTGGGAAAAAAGAAATTTATCTGTAGCAAAACCAAAATAAAAGCCGAGTCATCCAGTATTTATGAATGCCTTATGTTTAACTAATACATAAAATATGAATGTCATGCATATTCTGAAAAAAATAATGGCGAGGTTAACATTGACACACCTGGTGAAATGCTCATTAAGAGTTCAAGTGATCCAGTAGCCTCAATCATAGAGTTTACTTACCCAAATATGTTGGATAACCTTAACGACCATAAATATTTCATAAAAAAAACCATAATTGCCCCTACAAACAAGATTTTCAACACTATAAACGATCAAATGTTGTCGGTTATTACGGGCAAAGAAATCATGTACTTCAGTTGTGACAATGTGTGCAAGTCAGAAAAAGGGACAAGGATAAAAGACGACGTGTTCTCTATAGAGTTCATTAATGGTTTTGAGAATGTTTATTTTCTTTTTTGGATTAGTTGACTATTGTATTTCATATAATGTATGTTTGATTATTACCAATCGTATACTTTACGTTTGTTTATCCACATGTGATTCTTTCTAATTTATAACTTCATAATACACAATTTAATTAACTACTTTTTTTCAACGTTACTTAAAAATACCCGTGAATTTCACGAGGCTTTTAGCTAGTGCTTTATATGTAGTACTAGGCGAGTACCCGTGCATAGCAATGAAATTTCCTAGCGGCAAACAATTATAGATTTGCGATATTGTGGAAAGTGTTTTGTGTAACATTCAAACATAGAACGTGAACTTATCAAAGTGTAATTGCAAAAGGTTGTAACATATGATAATTCAACTCAAACAATAATTCTTAACATGTATTCGGAAAACCAAGACGATTGAAGTTTTATAGTGATATTTTGGTTAAGTGTTTTGTGTAACCAAAATATCATTATAACTATTTGCCGTTATAAAATCTCGTTGCTATGCACGGGTACTCGTTTATAAAATCTGGTTGCCATGCATGGGTATACACATTGAGAATCATTTGTGTATTGGCCCAACCTCTCGTTATCGTGAGATAGCAATATCCTGGAGGTGGAACATTGGTGCCATGTCAAAACTAAAAGGATGTATTGCTAACATATTTCATTTTAACTGATATAGTATCTCATAATTCTAAAAGTAATTTCGATCAATATATTGAAACACCAAAAAAATATATGGACAAATAAAGGAAATTCATGAATCTTTTTACAGAATCCCAAGTTATTATGGAGTATGGACCATAAAACATATATCCAAGCCTGGAATTAGTCTGGTGACTTTGACCCATCACTTCTATCGTGTACCATACAATCATTCGTTAGATGATACATATATCTAAGAATACGGAGCAACATATGGAACCCCCGAACATCAAAATAAAATCTGTAAATGGAATTACAAATGCAGTATCATATCCAAGTTGAGGTTGGACAAAAAAAATGCTAAAACAGGTAAATATAATGAGGAATATAAAGTACATGATTTCCAGCTCCTTAGTAACCTGATCATGTATATCTTTGAAATACCCATGTCTGGACTATATTTGTACTTGTTGTTCAAGCTACAAAGCATGAAGAGTGTGTTCAAAATCATTACTCATGTAACACTCTATTTCGCTGGTGACGTGTTATATACAAATTGTTACATAGAAAGACACTATTGCATCAAATGCACATCCATGGAATAATCATCAAAAATGAATAACTTACACATTCAAGCAGTTGATGGAAACCAAAGAAGCAATGACTTCATTTTCCAAAAACATAAAGTCAACATGAAATGCGAATCTTCGTATATATTTGCTAACCTGTGGAGCGAGCCTGAATATATATGAGGCTATGTTGTTGTTGTTTCGGTTGGGTGGAGAGTGAGTGTAGTGGTATTTGCAAGTTAATATTCCATCTCTTTTTTGCCTTTCCGCTTTGTTGCAACATGTACTGACGGTTTACAGGTCACATGAGCTTGATTTCACTTCGAGGTATTCTCCCCATCAAGATAAAACATAGATTATATCATTAATCCCCAAGAGATGTGAAACCTGTTCATATATGAATTCAAATTAAGCCACGAATTGTTTATTATAGATTGTAGTAATAAAGAAAAACAGAACAAGTTATGAAGATTAATCATAAGCAAGTGGAGCAACATCCTATAAAATTACCTTATGGTTCGTTTTGATTAGTTTATTAAACGAATAGGTGCTATCACAAATATTTATATACATTTAGTTTTGAAATAGATAGTATCAACAAGTTTGGTGAAAAGAAGAAACTGTATAAATGTTTTCAAATAACTTCTGATATACTTCAAAGTTGAAATTTCAGTTTTCTACTTTCCTTGCTATCAATATTATTGCCCGTGTTCATACTTCTTTCTTTGCTTATCAATGTGTATTGCCGAGTAGAGATGTGTATGACAGCCAATTCCATGACTTTCTAAAATACATTTTCAACTTTGATGTTGAAAATTTAAGAATTGGGTAAATTTCCTTTATAAGGAGTATAGATAATATCACTTGTGATATTTCATAAACATAGTTAATGTTTAATATCACTTGTGATATTTAATAAACAAACAAGTATGCGTTTTAACCTTTCATATCTCCTGAGATATTCATTGCTTTATATATTTTTATATATTATCAAATATGTGTTTTATAATAATTTTATATTTTCTGGTATAAGATGGTTTTTGTGCCTTTTATCGCAATAGACAATCACATAAATTTGATGTTTTACACAAATACTTGTGCTCATTTCACGACATCATATTGAGTGTTGGAACTTACTGATTAATGTTATGTCACATGTGATACATCAAGCGGGTTTGAATATCAAAGAAATTATTTGGTTTTCACAAACTTCTATGAATAAATTGTATTGATTTAGAAGTTCAAAAATTATGTGTGATAAATTGTTGGAAAGCTAAGAATGTGTATTTTTAATGCAAAAAACAATGAATCACTTGGAGTCCTACAAAAATATTTATATCCGTTTTACTAAAGCATGCTGGGTGTTCGAATTTATAGATTTGTGTAATACCACTTGTGATATATCAAGCAAAATACTACACCAAGAAGAAACAAAAAATACCAAAAAAAACTCAAAAGAAAAGTATGGATTCTCATGTCGACTTGGGTCATTCATGTTTTCACCACACTATACATACGCATGTTATCTTGTGTTTAAATATAAAGACAACCAAGTCCGGTTCAATGATGCTCGTTTTTATAAAGTAAAGTGCAATTCAGATGATAATAAAATGATTTAAGGTATTGTCTTTTTTCATTTTAATTTGGTGCAATTCAGATGCTCGTTTTTATAAAGTAGTAGCGCCACCGAGGATATTTGATTGTCTGACTCATCAAAATGTATTCAGATGCCAAATAAGGACATGGACTTAGAACATAGTTTTGTGGGAAGAGGGTGTTTGGATTGAATTTTCACAAATTATGTTTGATATATGGTTTAAAAAGCTAAAGATGTTTATTTTTTAATGTAAAAAAGGATGAATCATTAGATATTTTACACAAATACCTATGTTGTTTCATGACATCATGTTGAATGTTCGAACTTATAGATTAATGTTATATCACATGTGATACTTCAAACGAGTTTACTATAAAAAAATCAAATTCTTCAATTTTCACCAACTTGTATGAATAAAATGTATTGATTTGGAGGTTCAAAAATTGTGTGTGATAAATGGTTGGAAAGCTAAGTATGCGTATTTTTCAATGCCAAAAACGATGAATCATTTGGAGTTTCATACAAATATTTATATCTGTTTGACGAAAGCATGTGGAGTGATCGAATTTACAGATTAATGTAATATCACACGTGATATATCTATCAAACAAAATACTGCACCAACTAAAAAATACAAAAATAAAAAATAAAAAAAGTTTGTCGAAAGTATATAAAAAGTGCCTATGTATTGAAAGATAATTAATTGCTCGTCACGATGGTGTAATTTATGTATCTTAACGTTTTATGGTTTTTGCGACATGTAATTTAAAAAAAAATAGAGGTGAAAGTGTGTTTTATTTATAAAAAAACAAAAGATAAGAGGGGGGTGTGGATGTTTTTAAGGTTTAATCGTATTCATTAAATAAAAAGTATTGTGCGATAGAGATTTGTCCCTCAAATATGCAAAAAAAACAAGTCCAACTTTTCTGTATGAGATACATTAGCATATTTCATCAATTGTTTATCGACATGAGTTATATAAAAGGTTACATGTTTGGGTCCACTTCATGAGAAATAAACATATATTTGTAAAAGAAGAAAATTTGCAAGATGCCTTAATTAACTTATATTGTGGTTTGAGTTTGAGCTTGAATGTGAAATCAATACAACTCGGGTAGTGTTTCGAACCTAAAGTCTTCTAATTAAAACAAAAGTTTTATATTGCAATATAACAACTTAAATAAACTAATTATTCAATTAACACTTTTTATTCAAGTAACACTTTTTATCACTAAAGATGTGATTTCAATTGTATTTTGTTAGATGCGATATCTAAAGTGTTTAGTACATTTGATTATTGCAAACACAAAAAAGTTTTATCTTCTCAGCGATTATCTCAACCATATTTTTTCTTCGCAATCAAAATATTTATTTCATTACACATAAACATAGAAAATCGTATAACTATATGAAAAAGTGAAACATTAATATCTTACGAGGCATGCAGACCCGTGCGATGCACACGGTTTGTGTTAAATTTTTTTCTCATGTGGTTGCTTGCATAATGATTTTGTTAGAATGTTGATGCGTTAGTCTGATTGTGTATACTTTGGGAATTATGTTTAGATGCGTTGTTGAACATGCAAACCCGTGCGATGCACACGGGTTGTATCTAAGTGTTTATTGCATAATGATTCAGGTTACTTCAAAATAAGCCTTAAAAAAGGAATAGTAATAATTAAGTTATGAATTTTTATAAATTTTTTTCTCGTTTGAACTACATGTGGACCAATGTCAAAAAAAATTTACCATATCTAGCAATCAACAATCTTTAAATATAAGACTCCGCACTGACACGCGTATTTGTTCAAAGTAAACGAATAGACAAACAATAAAATACAATACAATAATAAAAATATACAATATGATACTACGTAGTAAAAAAACATGCACATCCTAATTGGTAGAGTTTATATAGTGACTCATAGTGAGGATACGAAGAGACTTTATAAATGTCCAAAGCTTTGATTTCTTAATAACTAAAACTATAAAGTTTTGGTTAAGGAATAATGGGAATGCTAAAAAGACTAAAATTGCACAGAATTGAATTCACATGTAAAAATGCATTGATCACTAATCATTAATACCAATGATATATTAGTTTTTCAGTATTCAATTGGGTTTTTTTTACTTGATGGCTCCTGGGTGAGACAAATCATTTAATTAAAGATACAACCCCATATAAATTTAAATGCTCAATCTTAGTATACCTGATCATCAGGCAATTATTTCACAAAATATGGGATGTTGTACAATATACAAAGCTTGTGTTACACTACACAATATATACATCAATAGAACACACACATAAATTACTTATCTATAACAACAAAGAAAAAAAAGTTCTAAAGCCTAATTTCGAAATTTCGGGTTCCCTTTCATGGGGATCCTTAATTTCGACCAAAAGAGAATACCGAACACTGTTCGAATGGACCGAAATTCCGGGTTCCCTTTCATGGGGATCCCTAATTTCGACCAAGAGAGAAGAGATGACTTATCTATAACAACAAAGAAAACAATAGTTCTAAAGCCTAAAGCCTAAAGCTTAAAGCCTAAACCCTAAAGCCTAAAGTCTAAACAATGTACCGAAATTTCGGGTTCCCTTTCATGGGGATCCCTAATTTCGATCAAAAGAGAATATCAAACACTGTTCGAATGGACCGAAATTCCGGGTTCCCTTTCATGGGGATCCCTAATTTCGACCAAGAGAGAAGAGAGGAGAGGTATGGGATGAAAAATGAGGTTTATGGACCCCCTATTTATAGTGTTAGGATTAGGGTTAGCTTTGAGAAAAAGCTACATAATCTTGACACAAATGGTCCCTCCCTCATTAATACTTTGACACAAATGGTCCCTCCCATCTTTAAAAACTGCATGAGCAATAAGATGTAAAAACTCTACATATTTTTCGGTATAATCATGGAAGCATGAGGTACTTCTCAAGATGCTTATCAATGTATGCAGTAGGGTTTTGTACTTATGGCTCTTTGGGTGAGACAAATCATTTAAAGATACAGCCCCATTAAATTTAGGGGCTCAATCTTTTAGTATAATAGATTAGCACTTCAGGTAAGAAAAATAACAAAAAGTTATGCATCAAATAAGGAAAAAGATTCTCTCAAGTTGTGGTCAAACATGATTGATCATGTTATGTTTTTTGTAAGGGGAAATAAAAATATTTATTTCATTACACATAAACATAGAAAATCGTATAACTATATGAAAAAGTGAAACATTAATATCTTATTAGCACTTTAGGTAAGAAAAATAACAAAAAGTTATGCATCAAACAAAGAAGAAACCGTTTGTTAAAGATGGTATCTATCTCAAACAAACGCAAAACCCCCCACATTAAATCAAGTCAAATTGATCTTTTTGATTGTGTGTAACCCTTTTATTTTCTTCTTATTATATATTTAAACTTTTATATTTTGATTTTTTTATTTAAAACAATTATATTACTTTTATATGTTATAGTCATTTTATTGACAACGAAAAATAAAAAGATCAATTTACATAAATACATTATATAAAAAATTAAATTAAAATTTAAAAATCTCAGTATATAATAAAAAAAAAACAAAAAAAATCCGAGTATATAATAAAAAAAGGCATACAATTAAAAAAATGTCCAAGTTAAATAAATTTTTATGTAGTTATCCTTAAAAGATAAAACTAAGATTAAATTCAATCAATTATTGATAATTATAAAGAAAGAAAATTAAGAAAAAAGTGAGTATAATAATATATAAAAACAAAACCGCTGGTTAAAGTAAAGATATTCTCAATCACTTTCTCTCTCACGCAGAGAACTTAAATCAGATCAAATCCATCAATTAAATATAATTTTCTTTTTATAGTATAACAAAACAAACACACTTCCCTTTTATCAGCACCTCTGTATTATTTATCCCCAATTCAACAAAATTAGGGCTTTCAGTTTCACTACACATAAATCAAATCAAACACTAGATTCATGAGAATTGTTGTAGTTTAGTTTTGGAATTAGGGTTTTTTTTAATTTAAAAAAAGAAGTGTTTGGGATTAGTTTTTTTTTTTTTAATAAAAGAAAAAAAATGGAGAAGTATGAGTTAGTGAAGGATATAGGATCTGGTAATTTTGGAGTAGCTAGATTAATGAGGAATAAAGTTACTAAGGAACTTGTTGCTATGAAATATATCGAAAGAGGCCATAAGGTTGTTCATTTTTTTCATGTTTTTTTTAATTGCTAGGGTTAGATTTGCTGAATTATGCTTTTATTGCACTAGATTACTGTTTCTTTAGGGGGTGTTTGGGATTGCTTAATAGAATTGTTTACATGCTTATTGCGATTTCATGAACTAATGTTTCGATCCAAACAAGTTTCTAATCATCACTTGCTTATGTAAAGTAGAATGACCAAACATTCAAACTAGTGTCTTTCATTTGATTGTAGATCTAAATAATATCCTCTGCATTGTGTTTTGTTATATGGTTTATTTCAAAAATTATAAGCAGTTCTAACAAGCAATCCCAAACATCCCTTTGGTTACGTACAGACACTCGTATTGCTAATTACAACTCTTTATATGATTTTTTCGAGATTTGATACTTTACAACTGATTATCTGCGTATATGAACTGTGGATCTGATTTTGGTTACATTGCTTCATATATGTCTAGGTAGTAGAATATCCAATACACTACTTTCGCTAGATCAGTTGTGAATCGAAAGACTATTTTCTGCATTGTCTTCTTTTACAACTGATGTAAAAAAAGACTAACAACCCCTTTGATTTGTAAATGAACTAATGTTTCGATCCAAACATTCAAACTAGTGTGTCATTTGATTGTAAATCCAAATAACATCCTCTGCATCGTGTTTGTTATGATTAGTTATATGGGCTTATTTCAAAAAGTATAAGCAAGCAATCCCAAACAGCACTTTGGTTCTTTTTTATACTTTTTCGAGATTTGATACTTAATAGATAAACTAGTGATTATCTGCTTACATGTACTGTGGATCTGATTTTCGTTAGATTGCTTCATATATGTCTAGGTAGAATATCAAATACACTCAAAGTAGTGTCTTTCGCTAAATCACAAGTGAATCGAAACACTATTTTCTGCGTTGTCTTTTGTTACAACTGATGTACAAACAGAATAAGCAATTGCTAACAACCTCTTTTTACATTTGATTACAACTCACCCGATTCATTAAGGTTGTAGATGATTTATCTAGATTTTAGTAATCTCTTTTTGTGTTTTGTTCATATGAAATCTGAGATATATGCTGAATTATAATAGGGGTGTGTTTTTGTTTTGTTGTAGATTGACGAGAATGTTGCTAGGGAAATTATTAATCACAGATCGCTTCGACATCCAAACATAATTCGGTTTAAAGAGGTAAATGGTTGATCAACATCGGTTTAGTTTTCATCACAATACAAGGGTTGTGCTTGACACTAAATTTTGTGTTATCTATATAGGTGGTACTCACTCCCACCCACCTTGCTATTGTCATGGAGTATGCTGCGGGTGGGGAGCTTTTTGAGAGGATTTGCAATGCTGGAAGATTCAGCGAAGATGAGGTCTGAAAATGATAACTAATGGAAATAAATATATTCAATTTAGATTACTATTTTAGCTTTAGATCCCTATTATATTCATATTATCGCTCTATATTTCAGGCTAGATACTTCTTTCAACAGCTTATATCAGGAGTTCACTATTGCCATTTCATGGTAAATGAGACATACGATTCTTTTCGCATATTTATATGATCTATACATGTAGTTAAGTATGATTAGTTGAGTACTTGAGTAACGGATCACTATTGTGCAGCAAATTTGTCATAGAGATTTGAAGCTCGAGAACACTCTTTTAGATGGGAGCCCTGCCCCACGGCTGAAAATTTGCGACTTTGGCTACTCTAAGGTTTTCTATCGTGTAGCCATATTTAAGATTACCATGTAAATAAGATCAACATCGATATGCTAATATTTAGTTATTGTGTAGTCATCTCTGCTGCACTCGAGACCCAAATCCACAGTTGGCACCCCTGCATACATTGCTCCAGAGGTTCTTTCTCGAAGAGAATATGATGGCAAGGTAACAAACCAAAATCATTCTATATCAAAGTACACTTTCTTATACATGTTACAATGATTTGGAATGAAACTACATTCTACCTTATTTAAAAGTACACTTTTTATGCATGTTACTTCATCTTCTTTTATATACGAAAGTACAAGTGTAATTTTAAATTTCGTATATTTTGGGGTTCCCGGATTTTGTTTTGTGGTTTAGACGGCCGATGTTTGGTCTTGTGGAGTGACACTTTATGTAATGCTGGTCGGAGCATACCCTTTTGAAGACCAAGAAGATCCCAAGAACTTTAGGAAGACCATTCAAGTTAGTGCCCTTGCTTCCTCTAATATTAAGAACATATTTGACTTGCCGACACTGACTTTAACTTATGACTCGCAGCGAATAATGGCTGTTCAATACAAAATCCCAGACTATGTTCACATATCTCAAGACTGTAGACATCTTCTTTCTCGGATATTTGTTCCAAATGCAACTAGGGTATGTACGCTTTCAGTTTTCATATCATTTTGTACATTGACATAACATAGTAGGTGTGTAGTCATCTAGTTATTGATACTTGAAGCAGCAGTAAGTACTTTTTGATGTTTGGTTATACAAATACTGCTTGTGGTTATCGAATTATTTAAGGGTCAAATAATTCATTTTCATACATGCTGTTACAAATCCAATAGTAAGGAAAAAAATAAAATTGCCTATATATCCCCCCTTTTTTACGGTAATTTCAGATTGTTACTCCCATTTGATACTCACAAGTAGGGCTGAGCATATCGGACCGTCTACCGGACTGGAAAACCGGACCGGACGTATTTCGGTCCGGTCCTCGGTCCATGCTTTTTGTTACATTCGGTCCTCGGTCCGGTCTGGTTCGGTCTTACAAAAAACCTTATGCCTTGTAGGACCGGACCGACCCGGACCGGACCGTACCATTTCGGTCCGGCATTTTGGACCAATTCGGTTTTGGTCCGGTCCGGTCTTGGCCGGTCCGGTCCGGTTTTCGGACCGTGAGCACCCCTACTCACAAGAATGCCAATCTGGCCATGTTAGTTGATCAGAATTGGCAAACACTTGAAATCTTGAATTGATGACTATTTGATTATAGTACAGCTTCAAACAACTCTAAACACACCTTAACAACTTGTCTTATACTTATAAACCGGCTGATTCTCATTATTCTGATCATACATTTTCAGATAATCACTTTCAAAACACCTTACATAATCATATAGAATTGATATTTAAATATTTGTATTCCTTTTTTGGTCCAGAGAATCACCCTAAAGGAAATCAAGAGCCATCCATGGTTCCTGAAGAACTTGCCTCGGGAACTGACAGAAGCATCACAGGCTGCATATTACAGAAAAGAAAACCCGACATTTTCCCCGCAAAGTGTAGATGAGATAATGAAGATAGTGGAAGAAGCAAGAGTGCCACCGCCAGCTCCACGATCACATAGCGGGTACGGGTGGGGAGATGATGACGAGGATGATGATGACGATGACAAAGACGATGAAGGAGAAGCAAGAGATGAAGATGAAGCGGAAGAAGATGAGTATGATAAAAGAGTGAAAGAAGCTCATGAAAGTGGAGAAATCCCACCCATCTGAATACCCCTTTTCATCAGTTGAGAAATTTGTGTAAAAATGGAGGTTAAATCTGTAAATTTGGTGTGGTTATTTATGTTAAATAGGTGTGTGCTGCTGGTGTGAGAACAATGGTTCAATTTTCATGTTCAGGAATTGGTTTTTTTTTGGTAAAAGAATGATAATATATTTTGTTTTTGTTTTAAGTTTTTGATATTCAGCTAATTGTATTCTTATTATATGTTAAGATAAACGTTGCGAAATTGAATGACTACATCTCACAGTACATAGCAAAATCATTGTACATTTGTTACTTGTTGGCAATCGAAATGCCATTCTTTTGCTGTAGAAAATGATTTTCTTGAAGAGTCAAAAAGTTCTTGGCTGGGTTCGCTTTTTGCGCAAAGAAAATGATCTTGTGTTTATTATTGAAAAAAGGTTTACATTCTTGGCAATGGCATATAATTCTTAGAAGAGCATTGATAGTCATGACTAATTAGTACGCCTAATAATATGCTTAATCTATGTAGCGTCATCATCTTGGTGATAGTAAAGGGCACAAAAATAGTCATATTTTTAGGTCTCTATATTGTCTCTTCTTAGAAACTGCTTTGAGCGAGTGTATAAGATTATCTTGTTTCTTATAGATATATAAAAGTTGTTATGCCTGGGTTATAAAGGGTGTAAAATTACTAATTAGACATGCAAGTCTTTTGATGTGGTGCGTTTTACTTAACGCAGGTTTTTTGGCTTTCTAAACAATGAGTTTTAAGCCTACACATATTCCAAACAGTAAGAATCTTCTTTTTGGGTAAAAAGGTTTTATCAATAATCACATAAAAGCAACAAATAGTATTGGATTGGATATTTTAAAAATAAAGAAAAAGTTCAATCACGTATAGACAAAGCCATGAGAAAGGAATCTCACCCCTTCAGACTCATATAACACGCTCATATTGCAATCATTAGTACTTGACACAAAGCCTAATTAAAAGGCTGTTGGGGTAAACTTAAGCTTTAAGGCAAATGCATTGTTAAAAACTTCAAAGAAAGAATCAAACGTATTAGCATATTTCTATTCACAAACCCCATAAGCTATTTGAGATAAGCTTGGCCAAACACCTTCATAATGGCTTCTTCTAAATACAATTAAGCTCTTCGGTTAAGTTTACCCAAGCATGCTGTAAGTCTTGCCAGCGGCATATCTCATAACGTGTTTTGAGATAGTTGTGAACTCGAATTACTGGACGACCTAAAAACAATTGAAACTTATTTTTTAATCTTTCTGATGTTTGGATAATAAAGTTAACTATATAATGTTTAAACCATATAGTCAAATCAAATATTTCAATTTGCCATCAAATACTTTGAAAGACACCTCATATGAGATGAGTTTTAGAAGTGATGTGACTAATCTAATCAATCAAGTACATGGAATTATGGTACTACGTAACATCATGGGCATCACTTTCACATTGCCATGCTTCATGCACTTGCTTTCATGTCGGCATGCTAGATTAGTTCAATACCACTGTTTTCATCGTAAAATGCAAGTAAATTTTTTCTTTTTAACACTAGCAGGGTGTCCGTATGATACGGGTGTGACAAAACAGTAATAATATGGCTAAGCATACTAGTTTATATCTTCGATCACTCGAGTCAAGTATTAATTAATAGTTCAAGCTCAATTGATGAAATTTTTATATCCATTATAAAAGACAAACAGGGAGACAATGGAAAATAAACAAAGGAAGCCAAAAAGAATTTGGTTTCTGTTTTATCTTTTAATGGTACATTGGTAATTTCCTAACTAAAATTTCAACTTTAGAATCAAATATGTAAAACTCTTTTTGTTATAGGATTATAAGTCAAATGACTTTTGGTTAACATGAGTGCTAGTTTACACTAAAAAAAAACAATGATATGTGCTGCAGGTAGCACAACCTTGCATATAACAAGCTGTGAATGATGCATGTGTTTGTAGAAGATGACTATGTATATGAAAAAACTTTGAAGAGTTAAGTTCACAATTTTCATATTCAATAATGCATTTGTTGCACTTAGTTAAGTCATGTATGCTGCAACCATGTAATCTCCTCAATATTTTACTTTTGACTAGAAACTATGATTACATAAGTTCAAACAAACATCATCAAAGTTAGCTGCTACAAAAGCAATACAAAAATAAGAAACTTATATATGTACTTGTTCAAGTATCTTACATAAGCATAATCACTTGATCTTATAGTTACGGTTTCTCGAAGGTTTCTCTATGGGAGTCTTTTCATACAGCACCAGTTGATATCCGTGAGAAGCTTTCTATATCTGAGGCGCAGTTGCCACAAGCAATTAGTAAGTTATGTGCATTGAATCATATTGAAGAGGCTGTTGTGCTTAGTACTTGTAATCTTGTAATCGGATGGAGATATACATTGTCACTCTTTCTCAACACAAGGTGATGCCAAGGAAGTCACTCTTTATCAATTCATTATATACTACTCTAAATGAAGAATACAGTCCAAATTGTATCTTTCACAACTCATTGTGACTGGTTACATGATCGATCCTAATTATTCAAAATCATACTCATCTAGAGTGCACAACCATTCACTTAGTCCTGCTGGAACATGATAAAAATTTCATACGGTCATACCCATATGGTACTAGATTATGGAACTGACCATAGATTTGTCTCTTATTGTAGATTAGTGACGTTTTTGTTTCTGAGATATCTCAGCAATAATTCTTGCTTCGTAACAAAGACCCCTCAAACACTTGTTTGAAGTATCTGTAGGACTTGATTCCCTCTTTCTAGGAGAAGGTCAAATTCTTGCTCAAGTAAAGCGAGTCGTGAAAATTGCATAAGAAGTCCGTGGGTTTGATAGGAAGATCGGAACACATCCTCGCAAGAAGCATTTTTTACTTTATCCATACAAAATAGAAACAAGCTAAAGTTCTGATCAAAATACACACGGTTCTAGTGAAGAAAGAGTGCGTCTTGGCCAAGAATGAATAGAAGACCCATTCAAGAAACTTGACGAGCCTCGGGTAGGTGTCTCCATGTCTGATGATAGATAGTGCAACGAAAGCCACAAAACCAATAAACCAAAAAAACACTTCAGGAAGCAAAATCAGCTAGTGAGTCGATCTTGCAAAGGACTTATCTTTCCTCCTATGTTGTGGAAACCCGATGGCTGTAAAGACCATGAAAGTAAACTTATCAGCATTCCTGTCGAGATTCCTGTTTTCAAAGACGGGTATACATAATAGATAACACATATCAAGAGATTGTAAATTTATATTAAAATTACTAAATTCAACCAAAATTAAAACAAATTTTAAAATTCCCAAAATAAATGTAGACTACCACGTTTCATGAACCAAATATATACAAAGGAGGAGTTTGGTTGGTGAATTTCAAATCACTACGGATTTCAAAACACATACAATAACTCGTTTGGTGCGCTAACATGTAAAATGTAATTTTGTTGGACAATTCGGACATCCACAATACCTGAAGCTCGATCGCAGGAAGCTAGATCGCTGCGTAGTTGTTCGAGTACAAGTGCTGTCGCTACACGAGAGACTACAAAGAACCCCGTACAAATATATGCAACTGGTCTCTACCATCGTACCAACAACCTTTACGCGCTTAACTCTCCCTAATAAAGCTATTACAACGAGGAAGAAGAATGAATGATTGGCATCCCCTCATCCCTATTTATAGAGATGAGGGGGTGCCGTTCAAAAAAAAAAAAAATAGAGATTAGGGGGTAGAAAACTTTCCTAAATCAAATAGGAAACATCATAGTTATAATCTATTTCTAATCTAAATTACAATGTACCAGACTTGAATTCCTCCTAACCTTTGTTTAAGTTTACTCTAATATATCAAATATACCTAATGTTTTCGCCTTAGGGAGTAACATTAAACATAACCGATTCTCAGCATCTTTTCCTCGCTGCATGTGTGTGCATCGAATCGAAGGACCACCTTTGTCCGACCAGCATTGTCCTTCAGAAGTAATTTTCCTAGATTAGCTTTCATAGACTCCTTCACTTTTTTTTCAGCAACATTACCCCCTGCACCTTCTTGACCATGTACTCCGGTTACCGTAATGTTTGCCCCCACCTTTATACCAAGGCGTACCACACCCTTTTCCTCGCTCTCTCTTTACCAGCAATCCCGTGTTTGTATTTTCTTCAGGTTGCTTGTCCCTCAACCGTCTTTGAGCCACTGCAGCATCATCGTTACTAACCTGAAAACAACCAAAATTAAAACAAATTTTAAAATTCCCAAAATAAATGTAGACTACCACGTTTCATGAACCAAATCTTTTATATAATAAAAGAACCCAACTTGTTTATAACCAAGTTGTTTGAACCCAACTTGTTTAGAACCAAGTTGCTTTAATCCAACTTGTTTTGAACCTCCATGCTTTTGTACACCAAAAGTCATCACTTTTTCTTTCGAAGTATACACACAGTTCTTTTTCTTGATCCTAGTCATCATAACTCGGCAACATTTGATCATCTTGATTCTACCCATCTGCATCTTTATAGTATAACCCTCTTTTTCAAGAGTACCCACTAAAATCAAACTTCTTCTTAACCTTGGAACATACCTGACATCTTCAAGTATAAAGCTTGATGCATCATTCAATTGTATATTCACTTACCATGTCCCTCTGATAGTGCATGTCCTGTTATCACCTAGCTGAACTGAACCACCATCAAAACCCTTAAAATCATAAAATAAATCCCTCTTGAATCCCTTTGTGTGTCATTATGATAGAGACCCACCTGAATCCTTACCAATTTCAGTCTTTCATAATTCCAGACTACCACTGGGCTTCTCCAAAAGTAGGCGTTTCACTATTCATCAGGAATCCTGAATCACGGCTGATCATTCTTGACGAACACACTTGACTTTCTTCTTTGACAATCTCGTCTTCAGATGGACCTTTTGAATAACATATGATGCACTTGCAGTTTATCTGTTCCACCTTGACTTATCTAACAGTGCGAACCTTCCACAGAATTGAGCTTTACCTGAATGATCTGACATTCCTCTTACATATAACCCGTCACCAGTTTCTTCCTTTGTGCCTTTAGTTCTTTTCTTCAACTCGCTTGGAATTCAAGAGGTGCCAGATACATTCCTTCATTGTCAAGGATTCCCTCACCATACCAACATGTCTCATACTCTCACGATGTTTTCATAAGACGACGACGACGACGTAAGTAACATTAAAGTGGCCGCGATCCTCATCCTCAATCTCGATATCAATGTTCGCCAAGTCAAGTATCAACTTATTAAACTCATCTATATGATCACCCAGTTTCGTACCTGAAACTCATATATTACGTGTACAACTTCTTCTTCAGATACAGTCTGTTTGCTAATGACTTAGTCATATACAGACTAGTTGCTTCGTTCCAAAATTCCTTGCAGCAGAGATGTTTATTTGGTAACTTCCCGTAAAACCGGTCTCCCAAGCTTAGTATCAAAGGTATTGTATGCTTTCTTCATCAAAGCAGCATTTTCACCCTGCTTCCATGTCCGCGGGGTAAGTCTCTAATGCAGTCATCACATCCCTGTTGTACCATTAGAGCGCAAATCTTTCTCTTTGCCATAACCCGAAGTCATGCTTGCTCATCGAATTTCGCTTACGATGTTCAAAACATAGTTTATAACTAACATTCTTTCTTTTCGCTACCTTTCTAAAAACATTTGTCAAGTTGTTTATTAACCAAACTTTACCGACAAAAGCCTCACAAAGCCGTGTGCAATTGATTTCTCCTTGTTGCTAAAAAACATTTTCTTTTGGCAAATCGAATTTAATTTGAAGAACCACTGTGTAAACCCTCGATCCATCGAACAAGCAAACCGATCGTTAAATTGAAACAAGCAACACCACGAACCGAAAATTGAACACAAGAAAACACGCAACATTCCCAAGGAAACTTGCACAAATCGTCTTAACCGAATTTTGAATATTCATGAACATTTCTCTGTGATCGAACCTGAAGAATATCTAAAATCTTTGTCTTTGACTTTCTATTTGTTATATTATAATTAAAAAAAAACTCGCAATCATAAACTTTTTATGCGTCACCCTTTGTGTTCACGTAAGCAAATTTGCATTATTCATGCAAACAAATCTTCTTCCCTTGTCACGCTGCTACTTCCACGAACGGATTCGAAACCTGAAACCGAACCTTGATACCTCGAACGACTCGAAACCTTGATCTAGCACTCGATCTTCGGAGACCACGACTAAACCTATGGCTCTTGATACCACTTGTTGGACAATTACGACAACAAACCCGAAGTTCGATCGCGGAACGCTAGATCGCGTAGTGTGTATCGGGGAAACACAAGTAGCGTACACAAGAGACTTCAATCAGAACCGACAAATATATGCACAGGTCCATCTTATACCCAAGCGTACCAAACATTTTATTCTAATCTTTAATAAAGCATATTACAACGCAGGAAGAGATAAGATATGACTTAGCATCCCCCCTCATCCCTATTTATAGAGATGAGGGGGGTAGAAAACTTTCCTAAATCAAATAGGAAACATCCTAGTTATAATCTATTTCTAATCTAAATTACAATGTACACTTAACCTCCTAACCTATGTTAAGTTTACTCCTAATATCCTACATATTTTTTATTGTTTTCCCCTCTTTGTGCTATCTTCTTCGCCAGTTATATGAGATCTAGCTACTTCCTAGTGTTGTTAATAAATCGCTATATAAAAACACATGCTATCTAGTTTAAGTTTTGAAAAGGAAGACAAAAATACGATGAGGAACAAAAAAGAATAGAGTATATATACCTATTAGCTTGTTCCAATTCCAAGACCACATATTCCAACAAATGATAGAAAGTTCCCGGCAACACTTTTTAAATCGTTTTAAAGTGCCACCGGTTAACCTCATGTTAATGTGTTAACACAAAGGGGTTAGTTTAGAATAAAGCATGAGAAGAAATTTGAGTTAAAGCATTTCACGTCACAATCTTTACAACATGAAAGCAAAAGTTTGAAGTTGAAGCCCCCCCAACATAGTTCATATAGTATAGAGATGAATGATCTGGCATAGTCATATGAAATGAGAAAAAAAAACAAGTTCAATAAGACATCCATGTCTTTACAAAATTAGATGACATAAGAGACTTTTTAAAACTTCTCCAAAATTGCATTCATACTTCTACTTTACATGTCAGGCTTAATCCCTCGATCATCGAGCCTAACATGTAAAGTAGAAGTATGAATGCAATTTTGGACAAGGTACTCTGGACCTAAAGTTTAAAAAAGCCTTTTATGTCATCTAGTTTTGTTAAGACATGGATGCCTTATTAAATTACTCTCTCCGTCCCATATTAAGTGTCCATTTTTGACTTTTTGAATTCTTTTTTCATAAACTTTGACCGTAAATATTTTTCTTTATGTTATATAATGCTTATTGAAAATTATACCAATGAAAAATACATTCGAAACTCTATCCATTCATATATTTTGCATTGAGTATCATATAACATAAGAAGAAATAATTAAGGTCAAAGTTGAAGAAAAAAGACTTTAAAAAGTCAAAAATGAACACTTAATATGGGACGGAAGGAGTAGTTTTTTTTGCTGATTCCATATGACTATGCCTTTAAAATCATTCATCTATATACTATATGAACTATGTTGGGGGCCTCTCCTTCATACTTTTGTTTTCATGTTGTAAGAGGGTGTGACGTGAAATCGTTTAACTCGAATTTCTTATGATGCTTTATTCCAAACCAACCTCTTTGTGTTAACACACCAACATGAGGCCAATCGGTGCCGACCTGAGATCATTAGCAAACAAAATATTACTCACTAATGTATGATGGAGTAACAAACATACAAATGGCCCAAAATTATAGATTTTACATGACCCGTCAATATACTCCCTAAACCCTTTGGTGAAATTGGCGATTTCACTATACCTAAATCGACTTTCAATTGATTCATGTCGGTGATAGCCTACTTTATTTGACTATACAATTTACCAAAAAAACGCTTTACTAAAAAAAAATATATTACAATATCTACTTAAACTGAATGATATCAAGCAAATAATGAGACTTTATGTACTCATAAAACCACTGAGGGACTGTGGGAGTTAAGACAATATATGCATATTGACTTTATAACTGTTAGTAATTTGCTCTCAACGACCCTTATTAATTCATTGACTCATTCACAAACCAAACATTTCCTCGTTTATCTTCTTATCGAACTCATTCGATCCCAATAAATGTTTTCATCTACTTCCTATTTAGTCCCAAACCAAAAATCTAGCAGCTTGTTTCATCCTCTCGGTGACTCGTATCATGTCACGTGCTCGTAAAGCTCATCAGGTTTTTCTTCTTCTTCTTGTATAAATATTTGTTTTTGAAGATCTCACCACGTAGCCTGAAACATGCCGATCTTGAACATGGTGTTGTCCATGGACTATTATAACACAGGTTAGACATTTTGTTTGTTTGTGATAGTATTATTATCATTTGATGCTCATATGATAAAACAAAGTAATGTCGTTTTCAACATTCAAGCCAAACTGTGTTTTCCCTTTTATGTAAAAAGAATAGTGATTGTTCGAGCGTTAAGGATCATCCATGATTCACTGTTTAGAGATAAAAATAGGGGAGTAAACAAAGGAAAAAAGTTGAGAGTTGAGTCTTGTGTCTTCGTCATCCTCCTTGAATGTGAAAGTCTGCGATAAATCAGAACTCTTTGTTTAGAGGTATAAATAGGGGAGTAAAATACGAGAGGAATTTGGCCCGCTTATTTATGGATGATTTCGTTCACTAAATATATTCTTAGGTGATGTGATAACCAATCAATTGATAACCGATGGACAAGAAAGTGCACAAAATTATTAAATCATTATGCTTACTCCGAGATGGTATATGATAAGCATTTAGTGATGATAACTATAAAAATGTTTTAGTAAAATCCATAGTGACAAAGCGTATATTTTGTCACTATGGATTTTACTAAAACATTTTTCTATTATCATCACGAAATGCTTATCATATACCATCTCGGAGTGAGCATAATGATTTGATAATTTTGTGCACTTTCTTCTCCATCGGTTATTAATTGATTGGTTATCACATCACCTAAGAATATATTTAGTGAATGAAATCATCCATAAATAAGTGGGCCAAATTCCTCTCGTATTTTACTCCCCTATTTTTACCTCTAAACAAGTTCTGATTTATCGCAGACTTTCACATTCAAGGAGGATTACGAAGACACAAGACTCAACTCTCAAGTTTTTTCCTTTGTTTACTCCCCTATTTTTATCCCTAAACAGTGAATCATGGGTGATCCTTAATGCTCGAACAATCACTATTCTTTTTACATAAGAGGGAAAACTGGCTTGAATGTTGAAAACGACATTACTTTGTTTTATCATATAAGCATCAAATGATAATAATACTATCACAAACAAACAAAATGTCTAACCTGTGTTATAATAGTCCATGGACAACACCATGTTCAAGATCGGCATGTTTCAGGCTACGTGGTGAGATCTTCAAAAACAAATATTTATACAAGAAGAAGAAGAAAAACCTGATGAGCTTTACGAGCACGTGACACGATACGAGTCACCGAGAGGATGAAACAAGCTGCTACATTTTTGGTTTGAGACTAAATAGGAAGTAGATGAAAACATTTATTGGGATCGAATGAGTTTGATAAAAAGATAAACGAGGAAATGTTTGGTTTGTGAATGAGCCGGTGAATTAATAAGGGTCGTTGAGAGCAAATTACTAACAGGTAGGTGAATAATTTATTGAGCCTCCATGCCTTACAAGTTACATTTAAAAAGGTGAGCGGATAATTTAATGAAAGCACATTGAATCATTAATTGCAATGGAATGCGTTAAATGTAAAAGCAACGAGGTAGCTATCTTTAGTGCAGCTTTTTATTGAAGCTTCAAACATCGAAGTGGTCTTTTAAAATGTAGTGCATGATTTATTTCGACATTGATATCCAAAACTTGTATAATTTTAAAGAATCGAGCTTGAGCTTTAAAAGGAAACTCATGAGCCGAATTAGAGCTCTATAAATAAGGCTCAAAACGAGTTGAGCTCGATATCAATGCTAAATGAGTCGAGCATGATCCTTTTTGAGCTTGTGCTCGACTCCTTACTTAAATTACAAAGTCAAATAGGTGTTTTGATAAACCCGACACTCTTTCAATCGAGAGATGAGAAGTGGGATCTTAGCCATGACTAGGTTGGTAAAGTCATGTAAATCCCTGGTCATCGTATATATAGCACGGGCAATAGGATAAGTCATGAAATCAACATGTAAGGTGATTCATGTCAAAAGCATGAAATGGGGAATCATAGCATTCTGGGGATGAATCTATGAAAAGAAAGAATGTCCTTATTAAATGGACGGAAAACCGTACCTTTAAAGTCCAGCAAGTACCGTAAAGAGATTGATAAGAAGATGGAAGCTACTCCTGCTTAATTGCGATCTACATGTTAAAAGGACATATATAAAGTTTACTTGTTCAGTTTATGGTTACTTTCTATTTTTAGTAACTTTCTATTTTTATTAACTTTTTATAATTAGCATGATTTTTTGATTAGTACGTTCCATGATTAACATATTCCATGATTAGTATGTTTCATGATTAGTATTCTTGTTATATTGGGTACTTTCCCAAAAAAAGCATCTTCAAATATAGTAAGTTTCCAAAATATACTTTTCCCTTAATTAACATTCCATAAATATAACTTTCCTGATTTAATAAGTTTCCATAATTAACTTCCCCAAAAAAAGGACTTCGTAAAAATAGCAGTTTTCTATAACTAGCAGGTTTCTATCAAAAAAACAGTTTTCTATAAACATAGCAGGTTTACCATAAAGAACATGTTTCTATAATTCGCATGTTTACTATAAATAGTAAAGTTTCCCATAAATATCAATGTTTCTATATTTTTTTTTATTTTTTTCTTAGTAAAATTTACCATCCAAATCCTTGATCTTACATAATTTACGTAATTAGTCCCCCTTTTATTTATTATTTAATTAAACATGAACTTTAATTATCCATTATTGCAAAACAAGCCCCTATAATAATCAAATATGTATTTCCATACTAATACTATAATTACTGATAATACCTTGTACTTTTACATAATTACACTTTTAGAGTCCCCTAGTTTTAAATTACAATACGAATTATATATATATTATAATATAATTAATCATGTTTAAACACCAAAACAATTATCAATGTCAAATTTAATAATACCCTCTAGTTTATTTTTCTCATAACTCCACATTATATTAACAGCCATAATCAGCCCCAAAGTTTCAGAAATTACAAAACACCCCCTAAACTTTAAAGCACAAACCGGGGTGGGGGGGGTAACCAATAAAATACAAAACCCTAATTAGAATTTCCCCCAATAATTACAAAAATTTTTCTACATTCATTAGCATGTATTGGACCTGGAAAAAATATAAAAACCCTAACCCTAATTCGTTTTCCAATTTATTCCTTCATTTCCTTCATAATTCAAAATCGGCCAGAATTGAAAATTCCACAATAATTATCTAAATCTTTTTATAAACAATTTTTATAAACATTTAATCCTGTTTTCATACATGATATTTAAAAGTCATAAAAAATAAAAATCGAAAGTATAAATTTAAATAGAGCCGTAATACAATTCTGTGCAATTATTTAGGTTTTTAGATCATTTTAAGTCTTAATAAATCAAAAATTAACGTGTATGTAGATTTTTCCTCACGAACATATCAGACATCTATAAAAGTAAAAATGAGTTATAAAAATACCTATGAATAATTAATTGGCTGATTTTAATAAATTATTGAGTTTCGGCTGAGGGATTCGAATTCAAAAGACACCATAAATCGAATCAAGCTTCAAACCAATGAACAGATAATTTTCCTTGCTCCCTTGTAACTCCCAAGAACCCTAAGAAAATTCGTTTTCTTGCCTTGAAAAAAATGGTGCCAACTCTCGTGCCACTTTAATTGTTTAGTGTTTCGGTAAATTTGCCATTTTAAAAAGATTTATAATGAAAATTGTATAAAAAAAAGATATACAAAAGATATGCCGAAATTTTGGGGTTATTCAAAGTCATAAAATAGATTTTATTTTGCCTTAAAATATTTCATAATTTCCTCTATTATATTATATATTTAATTGTAAAAAGATAGTAATTAACTTATAATATTTCGGCAAAATGCATAAATATAAGAAATAATAATTTTTCTTGCAAAAATATAAGAAATTTTTAATCTTAAATAAATTTTTATACTTGTCACATGATGTACTTTTATAATTATATAAACCTTGATGAATTTTATTCATAGCTTTTATTAGATTTTCTCTAACAATAGGGGGGCATTTTGGTAATTTTTGCACTTGATCTGATTTTTAGGGTTTTATCAACTTCTTCCTCCACCTCTAAAAGAAAAATTCGTCCTGAATTAGAACATTGAAAATACAGCTGAAAAGGACATACCAGGTCATGAAAGAAAATGAGGAATAAAGAAGTCCCGTTAAGACTCCTCGGTCTCCAGTGGCTTCCCGCTCGGATTTGATTCCTCCAAAGGATATTGACAAAGAATCGACTTGTTCCTCCTGACTCCTGTCAAGACGTCTAGAATAGACTTCAGGCACTCTGTGTAAATAAAATCCTCACAGGATCTGATTCGAATGGATAAGAGACAACGTGAAGAGGATGATACTTGTAACCTCTGAGTAATGATACATGAAACACATTGTGGACATGAGATAGTTGAGGAGGTAACGCCAAACGATAGGAAACCTCACCAACACGATCAAGAATCTCAAACGGTCCTATGAAACGAGGACTAAGCTTGCCCTTGATACCAAAACGCTGACGTCCAAGAGTAGGTAGTACTTCAAGAAAACAATGCTCCACACTGTGCAGGAACTCTAACGCTCATGCGATACCTGTCAGCAGGTAAGCACTTCTGATGTGTCCTGCGCTTCCTTAAGCTTTTCCCTGGCGACTGCGACACTGTCAATTAGTCCACCTCAATCATCTCCGGACCCTCAAGAATACGTTCACCGACCTGATCCCAACAAATATGAAGTCACGACATTTCCTACCAAACAAACATTTCAAACGGAGCGCATTAATGCTCGCAAGCCAACTGTTATTGTAGCAAACACCACAAGACATATATATATCAATCAACCAATTTCCTCTGCCCATTCTAAAGCACATGAACGTAACATATCCTCTAATGTTTGAATCGTACGCTCCGACTGTCCGTCGGTCTCAGGATGAAAAGCTGTACTAAACTTAAGCCTGGTTCCCCAAGCTTTCTGTAAACCTTTCTAGAAACGAGACGTCAAACTGGAACTCTATCTTACACGAATCGATGATAGGAGTACCCTGTAATCGAACAATTTCTTGTAAGGAAAACAATTCTGCTATTTACAACGGGTATCCCTTATGGATAGGAAGAAAATGTGCCGATAGTTAGTCAAAACGATCTACAACAACCCAGATAGCATCTGCTTCCCTCTGAGTCCGTTGTACCCCCGGAACAAAAATCCATGGATATTTCATCCCACTTCCAAACAGGAATATCTAACGGTTGCAATAGTCCACTTGAATGTTGGTGTTCAATCTTAACCTGCTGACATGTTAAACACTTTGACACAAACATAGCCACATCGCGCTTCATACCACTCCACCAAAAGTGTTGCTTGAGATCGTGGTACATCTTCGTCGAACCTGGATGAATCGAAAATGGAGAACTATGAGCCTCAGTCATCAAGGCTTCTCGAAGTGTAGGATCCTCTGGTACGCATAATTTAGTACCCTGCCACAAAATGCCATCGTCATCAATGCGAAACTCGGTCTGCTGATCAATATTCAGAATAATTTGCCCCAGAATTCTCCGTCAAACACTCTGAGCTGTCTTGATCTGTGTAAAAAGGTTAGGGGCGCAACCCTCCGACTAGCCCAGAAACCACTTCTGTCCACGCACACATAAGTACGATATCCAAACTCTCAAGTCACTAATAATCCTCTTTCTAACCACCTTTGATACCAGCTATCAAACCCGACTTCCACTCAAGCAGGCATCAGCCACTCCACATTGCTTTACCCGATGTGCTTGAATGTTGGTGTCCATAATCGCTATCAAAAACTCCAACTCAAACGCCTTTTGTCTCATATTTTAATTCTCTCTGCGTAAGATGTAATTTAAGGCTCTTATATCGGTAAAAATATCACACGACTCGCCATAAAGATAATGTCTCCAAATTTTGAGAGCGAAGACAACGGCTGCTAACTCTAGATCATGAGTAGGATAGTTCACCTCATAAGCTTTAGAGTTGTCCCGTGAGTGCAATAAGGCAATTCACATTCCCAAGCTGCCTGAGTACACAACCAAGACGCTTTCTTAGAACCACATTTATTCTGTAAATCTAAATCTACCTGAACCAGGATGGGAAGAGTAAGAAAGGCGCGGAACCACACGCTTGCTTAAGTTCTACAAAGCTCTTTTTCTTCGCTCATCGTTTCCATACAAACTAAAACTTCGTCGCCCTTTCGCATAAGCTTAGGTTAAGGGTAAGGCTAATCGTGAGAAACCCTCTACGAATCTGCGGTAATAACCTGCTAATCCAAGAAAACTCCGTACTTCGGTCACAGACGTCGGTCTTGGCCATTTGGTGATAGCCTCAACCTTCGCCGGATCCATAGTAATTCCTTCTGCTGAAACAATGTGACCCAGAAATGCCACCTTACTCAACCAAAATTCGCACTTGGAAAACTTGGCATATAATTTCTCCTGTCGTAAAATCTGTAGAACAGTGCGGAGATGCTCCTCGTGTTCTTCTTTAGACTTAGAGAAGACCAGAATATCATCAATGAACACGATGACGAACTTGTCCAAGAATTCATGAAAAACTCGGTTCATCAAGTCCATAAATACAGCTGGAGCATTCGTGAGACCAAAAGGCATAACCAAGAATTCATAATGACCATAACGTGTGCGAAAAGCAGTCTTGGAAATGTCCTGCTCTTTCACTCGCAACTGATGGTAACCAGATCGTAAATCAATCTTGGAAAAATGTTTAGCGCCCTGAAGCTGATCAAATAAATCATCGATACGTGGAAGGGGATAACGATTACGAATGGTGATCTTGTTCAATTCACGGTAGTCGATACATAATCTCATGCTACCGTCCTTCTTCTTGACAAACAGAACCGGTGCACCCCATGGCGATACACTCGGGCGAATAAAACCTCGCTCCAACAACTCCTGTAACTGATCCTTCAACTCTTTTAACTCAATCGGTGCCATGCGATAAGGAGCTTTGGAGATTGGCTCAGCTCCGGGAATAAGCTCAATGTTAAACTCAACATCGCGAATAGGAGGTATTCCTGGAAGTTCTTCCGGAAATACGTCCTGAAATTCGGAAACAATCGGCTGATCATGAATAGAAGAAACGTCAGAAGTCGTGTCATGAATGGTAGCCAGAAAACCTTCACAGCCATGCGATAGTAAGGTACGTGCTTTTAAAGCGGAAATGATCTTCATAGATTTTCCCGGTAAGGAACCATGATAAATAAATTCAGGAGCATGAATATCGCCGAATATAACACGACGGGAATGACAGTCAATCGTAGCACGGTGTGCTGCTAACCAGTCTATACCCAGAATTATGTCAAATTCACACATATCCAAGGGAAGTGCATTAACTGAACGAATCTTGTCATCAAACTGTAGAGGAAGATCTCTATATACATGGGTAATACGTGCGGAGTCTTTCATGGGCGTGGATATACATAATACATGATCAAGTAATATAGGTGTCATAGTAAAACATGAGGCAAACTTGGTAGATATCACAGAATGTGTCGCACCCGTATCAAATAAAACAAATACTGCACGTCCAAATATAAATAATGCACCAGTGATGGTACCTAAAGTATTGGCGGCCTGATCCTGAGTAAGTGCAAAGACACGGCCTGATGCGTCTGGCTTCTTGTTAGCATGACCAGACGAACTAGCACCAATGCTCTTCTTGCAGTCCCGCTAAAGATGAACAGCCTGGCCACATTTGAAGCAAGTACCAGCAGCACGACGACACTCTCCTGGGTGTCTACATCCACATGTGTTGCAAACAGGGTGAGTATAACCCTCAGAGGGTACCCTGGACTGCTGGGAAACTGATTCAAAGATAGGTTATGTGACATGAACTTTAAGATATATAGAGAATAAACTTGTTATTTCAAATGATTTACCCGAGTTGGTAGATCGGTGAGATTGCTAACCTTTGTTCCTTTGGTCGCGTCCAGCACCAGAATTCCTGTTGTTGTCACGAGAGTAGTTGTTATTGTTGTTACGGTAGTTACCACCACCGTCCTGCCTGTCAGACCCTTGACGGTCATTTTTTTGATCATGACCCCGGTAATTATTCTGCTGAGTAGCCGACTGATATCAGTCTCCACTCTTATGCCTCTTATCTGAACGTTCGGACCTATCATAGTCATCCCTGTCACGAAGGATTTCTAAGTTGCGTGCAGCATCCGCAACCTAAGCAACATCCGTAAACTGTATACACATGACATGGTCAAGGATTGACTTATGAAGACCCCAACGAAAGTTCTTCGCCTGCTCTTCTGCAGTGCCAGCAGCCTGTCCAAGAAAACCAGCTAGGCGGAGGAAACGCTGCATGTACTCAGTACTATTTTCACTCGCCCTTTGGCGGATGGAATGGTACTCCCTCTTCAAGCGCTCTTGCTCGGCTCGAGGGAAAAACTGAAGAAAGAACAGCTCTTTTGAAAGCTGACAAAGTCCAAGGTAAGGACCAACGCTCTCCTCTTGGCTGCTTATAGGCCTTCCACCAAGCTAACGCGTCACCCTCAAACTTATACACAGCCAATCTGGTCTTAAAAGCATCATTACAATCCATCACGTCGAAGATTTTCTCCATATGGGAGATCCAATTCTCAGCATCAACAGGGGCTACTGCCTTCTCGAACGAATGGGGTTTCTGTTTATTGAAGCGCTCAAGCCAAGTATGAATAGTGGCTGGTGGAGGATTACCACCCGAAGCACCAGCGCGGTATTCTTCGCGAACCTGCTCGCGAGGGGGGGTGGGGGGGGGGGGGGGGGGGGGGGGGGGGGGGGGGGGGGGGTGGGGGGGGGGGGGGGGGGGGGGGGGGGGGGGGGGTGGGGGGGGGGGGGGGGGGGGGGGGGGTATCTGTGGGAGCATGGCATCCACGGCTGCCTGAACGGCCGCAGCGAGTTCAGCATCGGTACGAGTGTTCACCATCTGACATTTGCAAAAAGGGTTTAATGATTAAACGGTTAAAGGGTCAAAACGCGACTGGAAGTAACGTCGATTCTGAGGAACTATGTCTACCCAATCTCACAGTCATGTTTTAGAGGCCTACAGGTCGGAGCCTGGGCTCTGATTACCATATTTGTAAACGACCAAAACCGCTCGGAGAGTAGGCGAAACGTCTATGAATCTTGGTGTCATATCAAAGCATAATAAAGGCTTAAATTCATAAATGATAACATAGGACAAGGTGGCAAAGCGGAATAAAACATTCGGCTCCGATTATGAGATCAAACATGAATAACGTAAAAGAAGTCTAAAGGACTAAAACATGTTCCAAGATAGTATAGCACATCAAGTGTATGCGATAAAAGAGGGAAGCTAAATGTGTCACTTCCTTGCCAAAACACTCTCTCAAGACCAATCTCCTCTAGATACACTGCCGTATAAGAAAGAGAAAGAAATACGGCTGAGCATAACGCTCAGTGAACGGATATAATAACAATGTAAGTAATAAGTATGAATCCTGGATAATAAGTATAAAGCAGCGGAAAGATCATAAGTGTCATGAGGAAACCTGGAGAATACGTCATGAAGGAATAGGAAATAAACATGTAAAACATGGTAACGTGAAGTCAAAGATGTCATGAGATAGTATAAACATAAATAATAAGGAATGCCCACGAGCTCATATAATCATACATGTCATATAAAATGTCGTGGAATTAATGCATATAATAGGGGGCTGCCTCAACATGTAATAGAGGGGTGACCTTTTATAATAATATGGGTGGAGGGATCAGCTCCAATGTGATGGGATGTAGAGCACACACCAACCAATCACCATGAACGTGTAAACATGTAAACTAGGATGCACCCATACGCCCCTGAATAATAATGGCCAAACATGAAATATAATCTGGTAACATGAAAAGGGACGCCGCGTGAAATCACTCTCAACGCGAAAGAGTCGTGACACAGGTGCCTCATGTGTCACGGTCATGGTACCTCCATGACTAGGTGGTAAGTCATGTAAATCATGGTCATGCGTATATATAGCTCGGGCAATAGAATAAGTCATGAAATCAAACATGTAAAGGATCATGGCAAAAGACATAAAAATGGGGAAGCATAGCAGTTCTGGGGATGAATCATGAAAAGAAAGAATGTCCTTACTGAAAGGACGGAATATCCGTACCTTATGTCCAGCAGTAACGGAAAGAGATGGATACGAAGATGTAAGCTACTCATGCTTAACGCGATCTACATGTTAAAGGACATATATAAGTTACTTGTTCATGATTAGGTTACTTTCCCCACCATTTTTAGCAACTTTCTATTTTTAGCAACTTTCTATTTTTAGCAACTTTCTATTTTTAGTAACTTTCTATAATTAGCATGATTCCTTGATTAGTACGTTCCATGATTAACATATTCCATGATTAATATATTTCATGATTAGTATTCTTGTTATATTGGGTACTTTCCAAAAATAGCAGCTTCTAATTATAGTAAGTTTCCAAACATAGACTTTCCTTAATTAACTTTCCATAAATGATAACTTTCCTGATTTAATAAGTTCCATAATTAAACTTCCCAAAAATAGACTTTCTAAAAATAGCAGGTTTCTATAAATAGCAGGTTTCTATAATTAGCAGGTTTCTATAAATAGTAAGTTTCCATAAATAGCATGTTTCTATAATTAGCAGGTTTCTATTTCTGTATTTACAATCCAAATCCTTGATCTTACATAATTTACGTAATTAGTCCTTTTAGTTATTAATTTAATTAAACATGATCTTTAATTATCCATTTTTGCAAAACAAGCCCTTATAATATCAAATATGGTATTTTCATACTTAATACTTTAATTACTGATCATACCTTGTACTTTTCATAATTTACACTTTTAGTCCCTCAGTTTTAAATACAATTCGAATTATATATATATTATATATAATTAATCATGTTTAACCCATAACAATTATCAAATGACAATTTATACCCTTCTACTTATTTTTCACAGAATCTATACATTATATTAACATGCCATAATCAGCCCCAAAGTTTCAGAAATTACAAAACACCCCCTTATACTTTTAAAACACAAATCGGGTAACCAATAAATGCACAAAACCCTAATTAGAATTTTCCCCAATAATTACATAATTTTTCTACATTCATTAGCATGTATTGGACCTGGGAAAAATATAAAAACCCTAACCCTAATTCGTTTTCCAATTTATTCCTTCATTTCTTTCATAATTCAAAATCGGCAAGAATTAGAAATTCCACAATAATTATCTAAATCTTTTATACAATTTTTCTAACAATTTATCTGGTTCATACATGATATATACAAGTCATAAAAATTATAAAATCGAAAGTATAAATTTATTTAGAGCCGAATACAATTCTTGCAATTATTTAGGGTTTAGATCATGTTTAAGCTTAATAAATCAAAATAACGTGCATGGTAATTTTTCTCATGAACATATCAGATCTATATAATGTAAAATGAGTTATAAAAATACCTTGAATAATTATGGATGATTTTATGAATTATTGAGTTCGGCTAAGAATTTCGAATTCAAAAGAACACCATAAATCGAATCAAGCTTCAAACTAATGAACCAATAATTTTCTTAGCTCCCTTGTACTCCCAAGAACCCTAGAAAAATCGTTCCTTGCCTTGAAAAAATTATGGAGCCGCCACTTTAATTGTTTAGGGTTTTGGAAATGGTTTTTAAGATATTTACAAATGAAAATTGTATATAAAAAGATATACAACATAAAATGCCGAGTTTTTTGGGTATTCAAGGGGATAAAATCAGATTTAATTTTGCCTAAAAATATTTTATAATTTCCCTAATTTATTTTATATTTAATTGCATAATATAAGTAATTAACTTATAATAATTTCGGCAAAATGCATAAATATAAGAAATAATTATTTTTCTTGCATAATATAAGATATTTTAATCTTATATAAATTTTATACTTGTCACATGATGTACTTTATAATTTATAACACTTGATTGAATTTTATTCATGCTTTTATTAAATTTTCTGACATTAGGGGCATTTTGGTAATTTTGCACTTGTTCTGATTTTAGGGTTTTACACTTGTCTCTTAAGTTTTGGTAAAAATCTATCTAAGTTCAAGTTTTAAGTTTTCTTTAAATAGTTTTAGAAGTCAGTTTTTAGATCTCAAATCTAGGTCAGTTAAAGGTAGTTTTAGGTTTTGATTTTAATTACACAAGCTTATTGGAGTATAAGTTCAATCTGTTTGAGCTTATTTTGGATTTTAAACATCTTTTACTAACGTAAATTTAGGCCTGCAATAGCTCTTTTAGTCTTTTACAAATACTTGAAAAAAAATCCAAAAAAAATAGTTAGTAGTTTGTCAGTTTTCAAAGCCTTTTTTCTAGCTTATTTCTTATCCAAATTTCCTAATCCTTGCTTTTATGAGTTCTTTGAATGCTAAAATCCATCTATTTTTAGTTCTAAACTTTTTTCAAGTACTTATTTAACCTAGAAATCAGCTCAAAGTTAGCCATTCTGCTTTGAATATGTCATGTTTAAGTTAGCATATCTTGTAGCTTTTAAGAGCTTTTAAGCTCATTTTGTCAGTTGATTCCTGTTCACATTAGCTTATTAGGTCTTGGTAGTTAATAGTTTTCAGCTTATTTGTTTTTCCTTTGCTTTTTGAGTCTTAAAAACCAACTCAGCTTAGCTTGTTGGTCTTTTGTTAGTGTTAGCCAAATCTGTCATCCTTTATTGAGCTTATTTCTAGCTTATTTGTAGTTTTTAGAAAAAGTGCTTTCATTAAAGTTTCTTATTTTTATTAGTAGTTAGCTTTTTCAAAAAGAAAAATAAAAAAAATGTTTTTTAAAAAAGAAAGGTCACAGGGGTTGAACCTGTGACCTCTTCTTTATAACACCAACACCTCAACACACACACTCATCACCAACTGCCCTTGGGTCTTTTTCGATTATACATCCACACAATTAATCTTTTAAACCCTTTTTACCAAATAAGCCTTTAGCTTATTTACAGCTTATTCCAATAAGCTGTTTGCCCCATTTTATTTTTCCTAGGATTAGAATTGTTCAAAGTACTTTTCCTAATTTTTTTAGATTTTTATAAATTAGTTTAATATTTTTTATAATATTTTTAGATTAAATCTGTTTTTAATTCATAATAAATAAAATAAAAGTCAAAAAAATATAATTCTTTTTTCTAAAATTATTTTTAATCATTTAGGATTTTTAGAAATTAAATCTGAGTTTGTAGGGTTAAAATTTGATTTGCTTGCTTACATGTCGCGTTTTTAAATTCCCGTTAACATTTTTCGTGCTTAGTCTTTAAATGCTTTAATTGCTTGCCTTTACTTGTTTTTGCATTATATTTGTAGAAATAGAAAACCAAATCAAAATCTGAAACTAATCAATTCACGCGATCACAAACTTAGCCGATTCTCAATTCGCACTTCATCAAGGAAACGACCCGGGAGGTTTTTGAATTTACTTTGGTTAAAAGTAATCTTCTTAAATCCTTATGAAATACTTATTACTATACTATTATTGATATTATCCTTATATACGTATTTGGAGACAAATCAATAACCAATCACTTTTCAGATTTTTCAAAAAACTTATCAAACCCTTTAACAATAGCAGCAAAACACAAACAACCAAAACTTCTAAGGTAAGAAAGGTTATATTCCTTATTATAAACCAAAGAAAAGGGAGATTTTCCATTTAAAACGGAGGAAGGAATCTTGTTAATCAAGTAAGCAGTAGTTAAAATACACTCAGACCAAAAATAAAGAGGTATCCCCCCTGAAACATAAGGCTTCTAGCTACATTAAGCAGATGCATATGTTTCCTTTTGGCAATTCCATTCTATTGAGGTGTATAAGCACAAGTGGTTTGATGAACAATTCCCATTGTTTGAACAAAATCATTCATTTTTTGATTACAAAACTCAGTTCCATTACCACACCTTATCACTTTAACCTTTTAAGATAGATAGGTCGGGAGGTTTGTTGTCAGAAAGCTCGGTATGGGTGTTTTAAACCATTCGATGGCGGATCATGGAACGCTTTGGGTATAATAGCTGTAGCAACTCGCTTTCGGCCCCATAGAAATAAAGGAGCTATTGTATAAATTAACATAGTGCAGGATGCTTTCCATTACGTACGATTTGGTCCTTCACAACACCGTTTTTGCGGTGAAGAGCGGGCAACAATGTTTCAATGAGATATCCAACCTTCTCATATATTCACGCAATGTCTGATTAAACAAACTTAGTATCCATTATCTGTTCCTGATGCTCAGAACGTTTATTCCTATCTAACTTGGATCATCTTCAAAAATTGTTAATAAAACTGAGCTTCATCTTTTGATCTCAAGCATTTACCCATGTAAATCGAGAGTAATATCACAATAACAAGGATGTAACTTTCTTTCCAGTGACACTATCGCGACAACATTAGGTCCCACAACAGATCCAGGTGCAATAGATAAGTTTTTCTTGATTTGGTGTCCTCAGATATAAGGTTTTGTGGGTTTCTTTATGCTCTTACCGTAAAAGCACATGCAAAACACAAGTCCTTTTCAAACTTGACTTAGGGAGACCTCAAACAAACCATTCTGGCAAGATGATTAATAGCTCCGAAGTTCAAATGAGAGAGACGAATATCCAAACCAAGACTTGGTTTTAGAGGCCTTTGACAAGATACAGATAGGAGAGGACGCCATCATATCCCCAAGAGAGAGTGTATAAAGATTGTCCCCTCGAGATCCAGTTAATAAATCAAAATCTTCTAGATTGCGAATGTACAGTGTGTTGAGCGAACGCCAACGTCAGGTTGGAATCACAAAATGCCCACAGAGAATAGATTATGCCCAAAAGTCCTTCAACATAATAAACACTTGAAATTGTAACATCACAATCTGATAGTCTTCCATAACAACCCATAATCTTTGCAACATATCATTACCGAATTTGACTGTACCCAAGAATTTTCTGACGAAGTTGGTGAGCTGAGAGCGATCTCCGGTCATATGCTTGGAGCAGCCGGAGTCCAAATACCAGAGGACAATTTGGACGACCTGCATTCATCAACAGAGGAAGACGAAACATTGGAAACTATGGATCCCTGGGATTGATTGTGTTCCAAATTGTTAGCAGTTACAAATTTAATAACCTTATAATCGTTAACAGGAACACTAGTTTTAGACTTCCTAGGTTTCCTTGAGTAAACCACATGTGAACGACAGTTTTAGTGTTTTATATCTAGAAGCTTATGATTTCCTAAAAGGAGGCACTTCAGTATTTGTGGTAATCCAGTTAAGGCACGCATTTCCTTACTTATAGTGAAGGTCCGACCATGTAGTCTTCACATAATCCAATAATGGTAAACACCTTTTCCTGTTGTTTTCTCTTTGAATTTTCTTAAACAATCTAGATTTAGCATGAGCATTCACATTGTTTGATTAAAAATCCAGAACACACAAATCAATGATTATCAGAAAGCATGCAACCATTACACTTAACCATATTTTAAGTTCATAATTCTTCATTAGGCTTGGAATGCTACACATGAGCAGTTCCTTTTAGGTGCAAAACAACATATCTTTATTTTTCAAACTAGATTTAACTTTCCTAGGGTGGGCTTCTACTTTATTCTTCAGAGTACTACTTGGTGTTTGCTAAATCTTATCTTTCTTTGTATTGCCTGAAGGCTGTGATCCGCTAGCACTAGTAGACTGTTTTACTCCTGTAGAAGACAACATAGGTTTGTTAGAAGCTAGGTTTGAGGTATGGGCTATTTTTGTGTTTCTTGAGGATGTGACGGGCTCAGTGAATCTAACTCTTTTGACTTTGTTCATCGGGGTCACAACCACTAATTGTTCTCCAGAACTGTTGATACTAGGACATGTTTTTACTGATTGAGAAGGCATCTCCTGAATTATTTGTTATAGATCTTACAGCCGATTCTTAATTGCTGGATCTAAGGGATAATTAGCTTTAATATGATCGACTAGGTATTTTCAAGCTCAGCAGTTAAGGTATCATTGACACTCTTATTTTCCAGATTGGTCTTGGTACAATTAGCTACTTGGGTTTTAAGCTGTTCAATCACAGATAATATCAAATCATCTTGTTGTCAGAGGATTATAATTCTGATCAGTTACTTGATGTATTCCAATCACATACTGAGAATAAGGAATGATATTGCTATCACTGGTTATTTCAGTCTCTGAATGATTCACAACATTCGACTGTTGAGAAGACGGCATCACCTGCACAGCTTGATGTGCCACATTATTATTCATATTATCATGATTGTGTACCTCAGCAAGAGCATCTGAACCATAATGAGATAAATTCGCCATGAGAGCAACTTTGGCAGAGTTGAGTTCGTCACAATCAGAGTCATATGCATCCAAATCATCAGCTTGATAAGCAACATTGTGAGTAATGACAGTCTGTGTGCTTTGACCTTTAGGAATATCTGGATCTGCCAAAAAAGCTAGTTCCTCCTCATTCAGAATTTGACCATGTGCTTGAGCTTGTACCAGCAACACTTTCTCCTTAAACCACGAATCATCCCTTTTTCTCTTTGGTTTGGTGCACTGTCTGGACATGTGACCTTCCCCTTTGCAGTTGTAGCAAATAACCGTCCTCTGTTTTCCAGAATTGCTTCCACTTGCTCCTGGAGTGTAAGTCCTTGAAGTACCCGCAGCAAAAGAAGTTTGTCTCCCCTGAATTGGTTGTAGTGTCACTCTTCCATTATTGATGGTAGCTTGTTGCCTAGGGTTAGACGAGTTTCTCAGCTGATTATTGGTAGTGGGATAACGGGAGGTGACAACTGCAGTCAAAAATGACATCATGTGATTGATGGCATCAATAGGATCATCACCTTTCTGGAACACTAGAACAATTAGACCAGAGTCTTGTTGGGAAAATTCAGATTGTTGGTTAATTTGGGGAGGATATTCTAATTGAGGGATGGGTACATCATTATAAGCATCGTAAATACAGTCAATCACCTCGCCAACCCATTCGATAATATTTTCAATCCACTGTGTGAAAGTTTCTTCTTCAAGCATATCTTTTGGTTCTTCATTCACATCAGTCTCACCCTCTTTCTCATCATCCACGCCATCTTTCTTGGCATTCACGCCCTCTTGAACATCCTTACCCGCTGACTCCTTTTTCTTCCCAACATTATCAGAACCATCATCATCATTATTATCAAAATCATCTAGATGAACTTGGAAATCTTCAACAAATAGATTCCTTGAAAAGTCTTCTATATTTCTCATACAGATCAATAACTTTTTCATCCTTTGGGAATTTTGCATTACCCCTTTTCAAAAGATCTTTAAGTGCAATCTTCTCAGCAGATTTCATTGAAGTCTTCTCCTCAATCATACTATAAAAACTCTCCAAAAATAAAAAAAGTCAAACCTACAATCACATATGATTCTACCAAAATCATACGTGATTCTACCAAAATCACATGTGATTCTGACAAAATCACATATGATTCTACCAAAAATCACATGAGATTTTACAGTAATCAAGTCAAACAAAAAACATATGATGTAAGTAACAGTCAAACCTATGAATCACATATGATTCATAGTCTTCTTTGCTTTCATTACCCTCTACATCAGCCTCTACCTCTTTCATACCCTTAACAACATTTGTTTTTACACCCTTAGCCTCCTCCTCAGACTCGTTACTTACATCAGCCTCTTCACTTCCCTCTACATCAGAATCACGCTCATCCTCTACCTCTTTATCACTTTCTCCATCACTACCCTCTACATCAGAATCACGCTCATCCTCTACCTATTTATCCTCAACCAATCTCTTCTTTTTACCAACATTTGATTTGACAGAAACGGCTTTCAGTTTGACAATGAGTTTACGTTTGACATGAGCGACTTTCGGTTTTACAGGACCTTTCTCTTTTGCAACTTCTTTCGATAATCGTCTAACAGAAGACTTGGTATTAGGAGATGACTTAGGCTGCAAGACTTCATTTGCCTTAGAAGAATTCTTATAGTTCTTTTTATCTTTTCGAAGTCCACCTACATCAAAAACAATTTATAATGAAAAAAATTAAATGTGATTCTTCACTAAAAATGAAAATCTGTACAAAAATCACATGTGATTCTTCACTAAAAACTTATCCAATAACTTTCAAATGCCTTAACTAGTTAGTAAATCTACGCACGTCACTTTTTCCACTGCAATAACTTCCTCAACCTCAAATCTATTTCAAAACTGCTCATGCTTATGATTATAATGAGACAAGCTATTCAAATAACAAACTCTCAACCCAATTATCCAAAAACGCCTACGGTACCATCAACTTATCCAATAAGGCTATAATCAATCCCAAACAACTCACACACATTAACACTCAGTAGACACACACATTGAGACATTCACATTTCAATAGACATTCAAATGAAAACATTCCACCTATCGATCGAACATGATCAAATCCTAACTATAACGAACACAAACACAAAACATGAAACAATCATGAGTCACTATCTGAACTATTAAAGGATGTTTGGGATTTGCATAAGTAAACAACCAATCTACTTATTGTGACTCATGATTGTTTCATATTTTCCGTAAACTGCTTATCAACAACAAAATAGGCACAAAATCAGAATAAGAATATTATCAACCACAAAAAAATCATAATCAACCACAAAATAAGCACAAAATCAGAATAAGCATAAGAAATAACCATAATCAAAACAAAAACATATTATAAACACTAAATAATCTTAAAATCGAAATAAGCATATAGAATAAGCATAATAAACCAAAAAATAAGCATAAATAAACAAAATCACAATCATCAGCATCATCACCTTGAATAGATGATGAATCGATCTTCGGTTCATGGTTGCTTGCTGCCAATTCATCGCGTATATCCATGAATCATAAAATTTGGGGCTAAAAATTAGGGTTTGTGTGAGTTACGATCGGTTAATGAGTGTGTGTGTGTGTGTTTAATGAGTGAGAGTGTGTGTGTAACTGCAATGAGAGGGTGGGTGGTTACACAAGTTGGGGGAAGAGGAAAAGACGGATGTATCCCTCTAGTAAAATGAGACGGGTTTATTTTTTATTTTTATTTTAATGTGAATTTATCTCAACCATTAGATCATAACTAAGACAAAAGTTCCACAAGGAACAAGGTCAAAAAAAACATATAGATGCATCCTGACCATTCATTTTTTTTAATTATCAAAATGATCCAACGGTGGTGTTGAAACAATGACCATCAAAATCACATCCCGCCTGTTTTTCATTTCATCTCATTTTCATCTAACATAAAACACACACACAACACACACACCCACCCTCCCTAATCGGAACCCTAACACATCACCACCATCACCATCGGAACCCTAAAACATCACCATCGAAACACATCACCACCATCACCATCACCATCATAACCCTAAAACATCACCATCGGAACCCTACTATCACCATCGGAACACATCACCACCATCATTGGAACACAGCGCCACCATCACCACCATCATCATACTCGGAACCCTAACATCAGCGCCATCGTGAAAACAACACCACCATCGATCAAAATAAGCATTTAAATGGACATACGAGAAGAAATCCGACTATCAAAAGAGGATAAGTTGCCGGAATCATCTGGTTTGCCTCATTCCGGTCAACAAAGTAAGTTTTTTCTTTTTTTTCTTTTTTTTGTTCGTTTGTTGCTTATTTTTTGTGCTTATTTGTGTTTTTAGGGTTATTGTGTTTTAGATAGATGATAGTGCTTATTATGTGGTTGTGATGATTATGTTTTTTGTTAAGGGAGTTAGTTAATCGAAATGAGTATTCTATGGCAATACAGTGTTTTGAATTTGCTGTGGGTCGCGAAAGGCGAAAAGTGAGCGAGTTCGGTTATTAGTGTGTTAGGAAGGTTAGGGAAGATTGAGTTTGCGAAAAAGGTTTTCGAGACTAGTTTGAACCAAGGGTATGGTAATTCTGTTGTGAATCTCATGAGATTCTGTGTGTGAATCTCATGTGATTGTTATAAGCTCATTAGTTCATATACTTATGACTTATGTGGTTTTCGGCTTATGTTCCATAAGGTATTTTTTTGTGTCTTATTTTGAAACTTTTCGTCTCGTATAAGCTTATGGATGTTTGTTTGTTTCGGCTTCTGTTTTCGTCTCGTTTAATATGTTTTGAGCTTTTGAGTGTTCTAAATTAGGGAATTTGTTACTGATTTCTTAACGAAATATGCAGAAGTTTGTAATTCTTTTTTGTTTACTAACGGTTTTTTTATATTTTTTTTGTTTAATGTTAGGTGTTAAGGGACGGAGGGGTCTTGTTTCTCCTAAGAAAGGTAAAAGTGATTCTCCTAAGAAACGTCAAAGGTCATTTTCTCCTAGGAAAGGGCGGGTTCCGATGAGTGAAAGGGTTTTCAACCCAACGCCGATAACTCAATTTAATCCGGTTACTAATGAAGTTTTGAATGATAATGTAAAGTTGGCTGTTATGACGGAAGATGCAGATATTGTGAAGGAAAATCCGGTTATTGTGAACCAAAAGCTGGCGGCTGTTGTGAAGGATCCTTTAAGGTATAGTCGTAGTGTGAAGGGAAAGCCGGCCGGTGTGATCAATAAGCTGTCTCTTGGTAAAAGTAATGTTCCGGTGGCTAAGGCTGATGTCGTTAAAAGTAGTGTTGATAAAGAGGCTCTTGTAGACAAGGCGAGTGTGCTGTCAGTTACTAAAACTAATGTACTGACACAACTTGAGACTGCGCCTGATGTTGTTAATGACAAGGTGTCTAAGGAGAGTGTGCTGTCTACTGGTAATGTTGTTAATGACAAGGTGTCTAAGGAGAGTGTGCTGTCTACTGGTAATGTTGATGTTGTCCAAGATGATCCGGCTAAGGTGGTCATTCAGAGTGTGCTGACACAACTTGAGAATGCGCCTGATGTTGAGAATTCTGCGCCTGATGTTGGTAAAAGTAATTTGTTTTTCCAAATTATTTTACACTTCATTTAAACTGAATCACTTTGGTTAATCACATGAGGTTAGCTTATATAAATAAATGAACGTCTGAATCTCATGAGAATCACAACAGAATCTCATGAGATTCACAACAGAATCCCATGAGATTCAGTGTAGAATCACATGAGATTTTTATGTAGTCTCATTTGATTTTAGTTTATCTCATATTATTCTCTTTGTAGTCTCATCTACTAATTTTTCTCTTATATAAATAAATGAATGTCTGAATCTCATGAGATTCACAACAGAATCTCATGAGATTCACAACAGAATCTCATGAGATTCACAACAGAATCCCATGAGATTCAGTATAGAATCACATGAGATTTTTATGTAGTCTCATTTGATTTTAGTTTATCTCATATGATTCTATTATGGTTCATTTATTTATATAAGACTGATAAGCATAACCTCATGTTATTAACTATAGTACATTAGACTGATGTGATTGAGATTGATAAGCATAAGGCTGATGTCGTGAAATCGTCTAATGTAGTTGCAGATAAGAATGTAGTTGCAGACAAGGTTGATGTGGCTAAGGATGTTGTCCAAGATGATCCGGCTAAGGTGGTCAAGGAGAGTGTTGCGAAAGACAAACCAAAGGGTAGTGCGTCATCTGTTGTCGTGAATAAGGACAATAGAGAAGGTGTTAATGACAAGGTGTTGGGTGTTGTTGCGAAAGACAAACCAAAGGGTAGTGTGTCATCTGTTGTTGTGCGTAAGGACAATAGAAAAGAAAGTTCCGAGAAAGAGGTTTGTTTTATTTGTTATTCCAAGTTATTTTACACTTCATTTAAACTGAATCTCATGAGATTCACAACAGAATCTCATGAGATTCACAACAGAATCTCATGAGATTTTTATGTAGTCTCATTTGATTTTAGTTAATCTCATATGATTCTATTATGGATCATTAATTTATATAAATTAACCTCATGTGATTAACTATAGTACTGAATTTGATCAACTACAGGCTTTGTTTCAAAAGGAGAAGAAATTGAATGTTGTTTCGAAAGACAAGCCAAAGTCTAAGGCTTCTGAGTTGGTGAAGAGAAAAAGGAAGGGTGGTCCGGATTCTGATTCAAATTCTGCTGATGAAGAAGAGCATAGTAAAAAGAAACCTGATCGAAAACAAAAGAAGTTGAAGGCTGGTTTGAAGAGGAAGACGAGTGGTTCCGATGCTTCGGATTCTTCTTCTATTGATTCAGAAGTTGTTAAGCAATTGATCAGTCAATTGACAAAGAAGGTAAAGAGAGAAGAATCTGACGAGGAGAGTGTGCGAAAAAAAGGTAAGAAAAAATTGACGAAGAATGTCAAGAAAGAAGAATCTGACGATGAGAGCAAGAAAGGTAAGAATAAAGAGAAACAACTAACGGCTGAAGAAGCTGCATATCAAGAGTATCTTTCCAAATTTCCAGCTTTTCATGCAAGGACCACTCCTGTATCCCTTTTTTCTGCCATCCGAAATTCAAATGTTGAGATGTTGCGATTTTTGAAGGATATAGGGTTTAGTTCATTAAACAATGTCGCCATAGATAAACTCCCAATGAAGTTGGGACGGTTTGTTGTGTCCCGGTTCAAAAACTACAAGTTGAGCTTCGATACTGGTGATCAAATTGAGGTAACCCATTCAAAAATCCATGATATGTTAGGTATTCCGGTTGGAGGACATTCTTTATTTAATTTGGTTGAAAGAGAAACTGGTGATGAGTTTGTAAAGAAGTGGGCTGCTCAATTTTCTCCTAAAGAATTGAAGCAAATCCGAGTTAATGATATTGCTCGGATATTGGTTGGTTCTAAAGAAATTGACTTTCTTTTTAAAGTTAATTTTCTTACTTTGTTTACTAACACAATGTGTAAGGCTGATGGGTTGAAAGGCGAGATTTGTCTGGATGTTGTTAAACGCCTTCGGGAAGATACAGTGATTTATCAGATTGATTGGTGTGGATATGTTTATGATTGTCTTCGAGACAGTAAACTCCCGAATGGAACTAATAATTACCTTGGTCCATTAACGTTCCTTATTGTAAGTTTTTAATTACCACTAAATGTTCTTTTTCATGTTTCTAAATTTAGCTAAATTTTGTTTTTTCTTTTCTTATCAGCTTTTATATCTAGACTCAACCAATTTTGAAAGTGTTCCGGTTGTCCGCACACGGCCAGCTATTAAAAGTTGGACATCATACTTAATGAAACAAAGGCAAGAGCTTGAACTTAAAAAGCATGTGGTTGGGCTTTTACCTATTAATTCTGACTGGACCAAAGCTAAGATGGAAGAAGCTGAAGGATTTATTGTTTTTGCGGAAAATTATGAGAAAGAGGTATGTGTTTTAGATTCATAATAATATCATATTTGAATCTCATGAGATTCTGAGTGAATCATATGAGATTCAAATACAATCTCACGAGATTCCACTTGAATCTCATGAGATTCTATTTGAATCTCATGAGATTCAGTCACATGAATCACATGAGATTCAATCATTAATCTCAAGAGAACATAAGAATCTTGTGAGATTAAAAGTTAATCTTATGAGATTCATAGTAAATCACATGAGATTGAGAGTGAATCTCATGAGATTCACTATGAATCTCATGAGAGGTGAATCTCATGAGATCTTGTCTGATGTGATTTTATATGAAGTCTCCTATCTGATCTCTTGTCTAACTACATTTATAATTTTGGTGAAATACGGGATTTCTTTAAAAAAGCTGAAGAAAAACTTTCCTTAATTTGTGCGAAAAGAGTAATGCTTGAAGAGTATATGAGGAAAGCTCGT
>BQNB010030701.1:0-54630 GCA_026074375.1 Tanacetum coccineum | reverse complement strand
TACTAGAGGTTATCCTTATGTTTATAAAAGGATCTCTAGGAAGGTATTAGAAGATATAGAAAAACACGAGTTAAGAGATACACGAATTATTAGTATTGTATTAGGGATCTGTAATTTAGGCAGATTCAAAAGGTTTATAATACAAATCGTTTGATTAATCTTTGTGTGTTCTTCTTAGTACTGCCAACTAGATTCCGCATAGTTGACAGTATATCAGTGTTTCATTAAGGAATATCGATCCTACATCTTCCATTTCCATCTGCTGGTATAACTCGTGTAATCTTTCTACTGACACATTTTCTTCCTTGAACGCCTCACTCTGGGCAGTCGGTATCATTCTTTTAACTCCGGACTGAATGGTCATAGCCATTGCTCGTACACGTCTAAGTTTCACCCACTCTTTTCTACTTAAGGCATCAGCTACTATGTTAGCCTTACCTGGATGATAGCGAATCTCACACTCATAGTCGTTGAATAACTCAATCCACCTCCTTTGACGCATATTCAACTCCTTCTGATCGAATATGTGTTGAAGACTCTTATAATCCGTATAAATGACACTCTTTGTTCCGTACAAGTAATGCCTCCAAGTCTTAAGAGCAAACACTACTGCTCCCAACTCTAGGTCATGTGTTGTATAATTTTTCTCATGGATCTTTAATTATCGTGATGCATAGGCGATTACCATGCCTCTTTGCATGAGTACACAACCTAATCCTTGATTCGACGCGTCGCAGTAAACTACAAAATCTTCAATTCCATCATGCAATGACAGTATTGGAGCATTACACAAATTATCTTTCAAACTCTGGAAAGCCTCTACCTGCTCTGCGCCCCATTCATACTTCTTGTTTTTCTGAGTCAACGAAGTAAGGGTTTAGCAATCTTAGAGAAGTTCGCGATAAAACGTCGGTAGTACCCAGGTAACCCTAAAAATGATCGTATCTCGAACGGCGTTGTAGGAGCTTTCCAATTCTTTACTGACTCAATCTTACTTGGGTCCACGTGAATACCGTTATGATTGACCACGTGACTGAGAAAATGCACTTCTTACAACCAGAATTCGCACTTGGAAAACTTAGCATAAAACCTCTCATTCTTTAGCAGCTCCAACACCAACTTCAAATGAACCTCATGATCCTCCTTAGACTTCGAGTAGATCAAGATATCATCGATAAACACAATGAAAAGCTTATCTAATTACAGCTTGCACACCCGGTTCATCAAGTCCATGAAAACCGCTGGTGCATTGGTTAACCCAAAAGGCATAACCGTAAACTTAAAGTGTCCATATTGCGTCCTAAAATGCCGTCTTGGGAATATCTTCTCCATGTACTCTTAACTGATGGTAACCGAAACGAATATCTATCTTAGAGAAATAACGCGAAACTTGTAACTGGTCGAACAAGTCGTCGATCCTGGGGAGATCCTTGGTGGTCAGCTTGTGCAACTCTCGATAGTCTATGCACATTCGAAATGAACCGTCCTTCTTTTTTAACAACACAGGTGCTCCCCACGGAGAGTGACTTGGTCGAATAAAACGTATATCAACGAATTCTAAGGGTTACAAATTTATCGAATAGGGTAGCAAACGAATATCGAATCAAAGGCTAAAAAACATATAAGGGACTTCACATATGCAAATAGATGTGGATCAAATGACATAAGAATCCTTAAAAGAAATGATAGAATATATATATACCGATAAAAAACAAAAACAAAAGAGTCAACAAAGCGTACCAAGACAAAAGAAACACATATCGAATAATGATACGTATCAAGATTGATACGAAAGATAGAATTCTTATACCAATAATCGACTTTACTCGAAAGAACCAACTAAATATTGTTTTTATAAAAATTCATTTTGAAACAATAAAGACAGTCATTGTTAAAAAAATCATTTTAAATGAAAAAATCATGTTAAATATAATCATTAGAAAATCATTTTAAACATGGTTTTCATAAAAAAAATCAAGAGATAGTTACATAAAAGGTGTATCGCATTTTACCCGTATAAATCATTTTAAACATATTTTTCATAAAATAAAATTTATCAAAAACAAACATATAAAAATGTAAAGATTATCTTAAACATAGTTTTGACACTCAACCAATATCATATTGTTTTCTTAAAAATCATTGTAAACGTAGTTTTAATAAAAATAAAGAGACAGTCATATAAAAGCGCTTATCACAACGTATTCATAAAATCATTTCAAGAATAGTTTTCCCCAAACACCATCAAGATATACTTCAAAAGGATTTTCATAACTCGACATCAATATAAAATATATTTCTCAAACATAGGACATCGTAATACCAAAAAGGGTTGTAAAATACCGTAAAGACTCTAACACAATTCTATTATTTGAAAGCTAAAGGAAGTATAATGAACCATATAGTCAAAATAACAGTGAAACGAACATGCACAAGAGAAATTCATACGAAGACATTACGAACCAAAAGAAGAACGTAAAGACTCATCCGTACTCACGATCAAAAGAACAACCATTGAAAAGCGTCGGTACTAACATGCCGCAACATGTTACGAAAACCATAGGATATATAAAGAACGGAGTAATGATCCGCACTAATATGTTAGGAACAATTAGTGCTTAAAAATTAATAATAAACGCAAGGAAAGAACCAAGTGAAACGTACCAATATCCAAAAGAAGTAAATCCGAACAATATATATCAAGACGTTGAATGGAAAAAATAGATCATCCGTACCGACAGGTCACGAACCAGGAATCCTAAAATGGGAGTAAGATCTCCGAACGAGTAATCGAGCAATCAAACAACCAAATATTACTAATAACAATAATAACAGGTATCTGGAGTATCCGAAAACGTTAGATAGAAGGGAAACTTACTATCTACACAACTGAGCCTAACATAATCGCTCATCAGGTAAAAGAAGGATTCCAATAACTATATAACCATCCTTATCATGATCACACATATTCGATCAATGCTAATATGGTCACAAGTCTACGTGTGTGATGCCTTTATAATTATGTTGGCTACTGATGTAACATTTTTCATATTTATATATAGATATATATATATATATATAAAAGTAAATATATATATATATACTATCAAAAAATAAAAGCTATGAGACATTCCCATTTACCCTTAAGAAAAATTCACACAAAAATATATTGTACGTTTTTACCGTAAGTGATACCGTCCGTTTTCCCTAAGATTTATGAAATTGAGACCACGTTTGTTATTTGGACAAACGGATTTGGAAATTGGTTTTCAAGTTTTGGGATTGATTAATTCTAATTTCTATAATTAAAACAACTAAACGAGTCAAAATAAAACAATTAACAACTAAACAATTTAAACAAATACGGGAATTTAAAGAAACGCGACAATTAAAACCCTAATTTATCAAAAATTAATTCTAAAATTATTTTCTAAACTTTTTCTAATCCTAATTGACTATTTATTAATGAAAACTCAGGAAATCGTAAACGAGAGCGTTATACTAAAAATGAAGGAAACGAGAACGGGAACAAAAAACCCCGTTTCTTTAAAAAATGGACTTACTTAATTTTAAACCCTACGAAATAGCTTTTTTAAAGCAAGCCTAGAAAATGATAAAAGAAAATTTTATAAAAAAGAAAATTATTTTTTGATTATTTTTCTATTTTTTATGAATTTTTTATTGTTTATAATAAAGACTAATGATTAAAAATACAAAATTAAACTCTAAAAATCTAGAAAAATCACAAAATGTGTAAAATTAAAAGACTGATTTTATAAAAATAATACTCAAAAATAAGCTGAGAAGAACAAAAAAGAAAAAGCCCTAAAAAGCTAGATTTAAGCTACGGCTTATTTAATAAATAAGGAAATAGAAAAAGTGTTCTTAAGTAATTAAGAGAAGCAAGGTATGTTTTAAAAAGCCCCAGAGGGCATGAAGGTTTTTTGTGTGGGAGTTGGGACAGTGTGTGCTAGGCAATAGTCACAGGTTCAAACCTTGGCCTTTTGTTTTTTTATTTTTTATTTTTTTTATTTTGAAATTTTTTTACAAACCAAAGATGTAAGCTAACTGAAAATAAGCAAAATTACGCTAAAGAAACTTTTTAAAAAACAAGATAAAAACGTGAAATTGAATTTTAAGAACAATAAACTCTAAAACTCTTTTTGGTTTTTTTATTTAAAACTGATTAAGCTAAGAAACTAAGATAAGCTAGGACCAAGACTTAATAACCTATAAGAAACCTATAACTACCCTAATAAACTAGTTTGAGCAGGAAATAAGCAAAATTAAAGGCAATAAGCTAGAAAGCACTTTGAACATAACTGCAAACCAAACAGGCTAAAAGGCCAACTTTGGGCTTATTTTTCTATAAACTAAAAGACACTTATGATGAATTGACTTATATTCCGCTAAAATATGACCTATAAGCTACATAAAACTAATTTTAAAAAGCATTTTGAAAATAAATTGCTTAATGAAAAGGCTCAATGAAAATTGTTAAAGGACTCAGTAGGAGCTGAGTGAATAATTTTTGGACTTTGAAAAGAAAATTGCTGATTTTTAAAACTGAAAACAGATAAGCAAAAGAACTTTTAAAAATAGTAAAAACTGAAACAGGTTGAGAGTTACTTTAAATTTACTTGCATACTAAAAATCAAAACCTGATATCTAATTTTTCCCTCTGATTTTTTAAGATTGAAAGTGGTATTAAGGACACTAAATGCTGCTGAGGGCATTTTGCAATGAAATTGACCCAAATCTTAAAGCCAACAAATGCAGGATACAAAACTTGTCTAACACAAAAATACACTTAGCTAAGATGCAAATTACAATCTAGAATTAACTTGAGGCTTCAAATACCTAATATACCAACTTAATGACTTAACAATGCTAAAAATCCTACTTAAAAAGTGATGAAAATATGATTTGAACCTACAAAACTCTTAAATCCTTGACTCATAAACCTAAAATTGAAATTGAAATCCAACCTTAAGGTCCAAATGGCCTTGGCAGCACTAACTCTAGTTAGTGCTGCCTTGTCCCAAACACTCCTTAAGGTAGCTCAAGTTCATTTTTAGCTTATGAATTTAAATTAGAAGACACAAGTTGCAAATACCAGTTGACAATAAGCTATAAACTGAACTAATAAGTAGATTCAAACAGAAAATAAGCCAGAAAAATAAGCTTTTTAAACTATGCTAATCTTTTTTGTTTTTATGACAGTTTTATGAAAATAACAAGCAAACTATAGTATAAACTAACTAATAAGCATATTAAGAATTATATGACTAAAATAAGCAGTAATAAGTAGATCTAAACAGAAACAAGCTAATAAGCAGGTTAAACAGATTTAATCTAAGACAGATTATAACTAAGCTAAATTAACTAAGCAACAAGGAAATAAAATAATGTACCGCACACCTCAGCTAAACATAGGTTTTAGCTCTTAATAGAGCTTAAACAAACAGCTTAAGCTTAAATCCAAAGATCCTAGTCTAATCCTAATGCTTGACCCTCAAGCACTATTACCAGGTCTAAGTCACCCAGCAGCCATCCAATTCCATAGGGTGAATAGACCTTTTAAGAGCTTAAACAAGCTTATAGAATTATGAGCTTTTAAATGAAACAGCTTATGCAATAGTAGGTTTTATAAACTTTGATAAAATAGAAAAACTGATTGAACAAGAGCTTTAATAATCAACTGAGCTTTTACTTAAATGAACAAAGAGTTACAACATGATTAAAGAAAGAAATTACAAAAGCTTTAAGCTAAAAACACTTATTAAAAACTACACTATTACATAAGCAAAAATTGAAAAGAAAAACTAACTAACCACTAATTATGAGTGAGAAGCCTTGTATTTATAGGGGCTGGAGGATGCTTCTAGGCTTCTTACACGCTCCCCTTAACTCTTTAATCTCGTCCCTTTATTCCTTGCAATCATTGGATAGTTACTGGCCATTGATGATTTGATGAGCACACGGATTGCCAACTGGCAATCCGAGTTGTCCCAACCCCCTTTGTGCTTCTTTTGCACTAAATTTAATGCAGAATCTCAATCATTGGTGTGTTTCTTTAATTGCCCGCGTGTCCTTCCTTTGCGTGCTTAGACCAATAAGAGCTCTCAATGACGTATTACTCTGTCACATCATACCTTGTCACTTAAATTGTTGAGCCATATCATCAATTTGAATTAACCCTTTGATTTTAACTCAGGGTAATACGAAGATGATGATGAATAGTAAAAAGGAAACTCACACCTTTTTCTTTCTTTATAACCGTTTGTTTGACCACAGGGTTTGGGGGTTTGACTTTAGGTTTTTATAAAAAGAAATGGGTCGGGTGCATTTGGGCTTGGGTTATTTGAAAGGATAACGGGTTATTGGTTTTATAAGAATTTAACGACCGGTATCTCTTTATTATAAAGGAGATAACGGTGTTAGGGTTTTAGGGTTTTAGGGCTTTTTGTGAATTTGGTTTAACATTAAGGGTATTTGTGGTTGACCAATGTTGACCAAAAGTTGACTTTATTGACCTTTTGCTAGAAACTTCTGGCTCACTTGTAATTTTTGCAACATCCGTACCTACACATACACAAACAACAAAATACACAAATACAAGCATATTTTTGCATATTTCAATCATTTAAGGGTAATTTTGGTATAATAAAGATATGTGATTTCTCACATATCAAAATTCCCCAAACTAAGTGATTGTCGTGTCCTCACGCAATGTTATATGCTCTAAAACCAAATACCTCAAAAACTTCCCCAAACTAAATCTTTGAAAAGTAGCAAAGACTTTCGTGGAGAGAGTTAAGAAATCACAAGCTTTAAAACACCCCATTTTCCCATTTTTCAAAACTTTTTCCTTTTTTTTCACCTAGAATATTTTGACTTTCGTTATTTCCATAACTGTTAGGGATCATAGAACAAGATGCATTTCGATCCGAGAATGCCCCAAAAAGGATAAATTCATCGTCCCTGATTTTCACCTGCTCCAAACTAAGCTTAAAATAAAATAACCGCAAAATAGTCAGTTAAGATGCTAACCTACAATATATGCCAACATGTGAACTTTTTCACTCCCGACAATTATAATATCTAGGTAATGTGATTATTTAGAATTTCAACCATGGATCAACGTTTTGCAAATTACTATTCTTTTTTTTTCTTTCACGTTCCCACCCGAGAATAATAGTTTGCAGGTCGAGATCATCCCATGTAGCGAATTTCGTCTCGGCACATCCCCAACCTTACGGCTAAGTGACTTGGCTTTTTGACACCCTACATAGACTATAATCTGGACCGCGCGACCTTAGTTTCAAATAATCTCAAGTTTTCCGTATCTACATAGCTTATATAAATAAAATAGAGTCAAAATTCAAAAGCAGTATTTGAATTAACAAAAAGAAATCTTTTGATTAATTCAAACTTAATATAAACATTTTATACAATTGTAAACCCTCACCTATTAGTAGCTGCAACATCGGTTGTGAGACTGCAAAGATCAGCAAATTTTTTATCAGTCCGGATTTTTTTCTTAATGTGCTTTCTTAGAAGACTACCGACATCAGTGTGTGAGCCGGCAAGAGGTAGTAAACTTTTATCAGCCCACAGTTTTTATTATTATTATTATTATATATATATATTTTTTTATTTTTTATCATCATTTTTTTTACTTTACTTTATATACAGAGAAGACTTCTTTTTAAAAAAATTCAAGTATAAATTTGAACTAAGACTAATTTTTTTTGCTATATACTACATAAAAATTGTTGATTTAAGTTTAATCTCCAAAAACAGCACGTATATTAATCCGGTTAAGAGCTTATGGGAGAAAAAGCCATAAATTACATACATGAGCTCTTAAGATTTCCAACTAATCCTTGTTTAGCATCCCACTCATACTTAACTCTATCATTTTTCGTTCTTCGCGAATTTTTGCGAACGCTTAGCCTAAAAGTTAAGGAACAAGCTAGAGCTCAACACGCTCGATCGAGTCAAAATTTATTCTTATTCTACCCAGCAGGAAAGTCAAAATTATGACAAAACACTTATTTTATTTTTGAAAATTTTAAAATTTTTTCATTTTTTGAAAATTTTGGTGGGAAAACGGGGTACGTGAGAACAACGGGCAAAGGTAGGTAAGATCATATCGAAGATATTATAACACCCTGTGTTTTCAAGTCATTGACGACGTCGATAAATCTACTATTTATTTTTAGCATTGTACGCGTTTGCTTGTGAATTCATGTATTAAGTTTAAATCGCGTAAGTTAAAAATTAGCGTTCAATGTAAATGGGCATCAAACAATTAAATGTTTACATCAAGCAAGGGTTATATAATTATTTTGAGAATAATTATTAACTTTGTTCATTTTATTTTTATCGGATACGTAAAGTGTATACGTTTCGCGATAAATTACGTTTAGGCACTCCCGAAACCACCAAAACTTTTCTACGCTTCAACAAATACCCACATTTATACCCAATACATAAAAATTACTCAACAACATCACATATATCTTATATTAGCCGAAATTAAAGAGTTATGCAAGAAAATGAAAGAAATCTTACACTTTGGTCAAATGTACATCTCTTGCATTTAAACCTAGCCCATGCCTTGTCTCTTTGACCAAAAGACCAAGACCAAGACCCATCCCTAAGACCTTACCTTGTTCCTTTGACTAGACCTTCATTTATATACATGTATACATATGATAAATAAACACACATTGCATAAAACACTTGGTAAAAAGAAATTTTCCTATCTCTCTTTCTCTCTTTGAAGCCACGGCTCAAACACCCTCTATAACAAACCCATACAAAATTTTATTCAACCTATACCCTTCTATACACATCCATTATAAGGACATTTTAAGGTATTCCAAGCAATGTGCTAACCTTTTTCAGTATTAATCATAAAGAAAGTTAGGTTTTATAAACCTAATCTAGGGTTTCATCTTGCAAGCTTTGGTTTTGTGGCTAAACAAGGGTTTAGCACTTGATTATCATGAAAATTCAAACTACCACATCCAAGGTCCTACTTGAACTCTTTATGTTCTTACAATTTTCATTAATATGCATATGATAATGATTTTATAGCTTGAAATACACCATTTAGAATTTTTAACATGTAAAAAGGAATTTTATTTTGTTTTGTCATGCATAAAGTAACTTTTATAAATCTTTATGAGGTTAATGACAGTCAAGGTTAAAATGGTCACACAAGTGATTTACACTCTTGGTTAAGTATGAAAATGATTATGTATTAATTAGGGTTTACAAATTTCGATATAATATGTTATCAAGTAAATGGGATGGTAAATGGCATTTAATGTTGATTATAGGACTTTTAATGCATGTTATTAGAACACTAAGATAAAGTCATTTGGAAAAATACTCGTGTACACTGATTGGTTTATTATGTAAAAGTGACTAAGTATAAACTTGTGATAAAAAGGTTATTTATGAAAGTTAAGGGTTAAAAGTATAATATGGACTTGGTAAATTTGGACATATGAGGAAAATTATGGAACCATGGACTCTTATTATATGTAACACATATGACATATATGAAATATAAGACTTGTGGTAGTTTACATATAGGTGGAAAAGTAGTGAAAACAGATATATAATGGACTTAACAAACTCATATCAAACATTCTGTCCGAATTGTATAAAAATAAACTTATACTATGTTATTTAAGATAATACCTTTCACGACTAATTCCGAAAAGGAAGACACTGTTAAACGGATTAGAAACGAAAAAGGTACGTTAATAACGAGTTAATACGTTAATTAAATGGAGTTTATAAATAATTTTATAAACTTTATATCAACAGCAAGTTTGATATTTTTTAACAAATAAAAATATTTTTGGTATCCAAAATGATTAAGAAAATCGTAATTTTTCAATTAAAATACGAACGAGTTATGAATTTCGCAAGTTTACGGACAATTAATGCTTTATAAACATTTTTTATAAAAGTTTACTAATCATGACAAAAGTTTAGATGTTTTGTAAACCTCCATAAAAATATAGAAACTTTCAAAAACGAAACATCCTCGAAAGAATCGCTACAAAAACGTAGCTAAAACGAATAAAAAGACGATTTACGGTTTACGACAACAAATGACGTTTTAAAATAATGCTTACGTCTGATGTGAACAGTAAAATTTACTGTGCACCAGGGGGGTCAAAATATGGGAAATTCAAATTATGATACTCGTCGTAATACGAAAAGATGGGCATAAGAACCGCAAGAAACGGATTAAAAACGTGAAAGTTATGACGATTTTGTACCAAAAGTAATGTTTATAAACCATTGTAAATTTTATAAACATGTTTTCCACTTAAACATGTAATTGGTTATTAGCTATATAAGACTTATGCATGGTACGAGTACTTAATTGATTAGGTACGTTATAGACCTATGATAATTTAGGTTGCATTCGATCTTTTACGTGACACTTTATCTGCGATATTTGGATTATCAGAACTCAAGGTGAGTTCATAGCCCCACATTTTTTTACGATTTCAATGATTAACATTATGGGAGTGGAAACATTCTTTTGTTTATATAAATTTGACGCAAGTGATTGATTACATGATTTGCCTAAGTATCGATAACCCAAGTTAAGCCCATTATCATGAACTGTCAATTGCATAGATGTAGTTGGAATTACATTATGTGACGCAAATTGATTATTTAACTAGATCTATTCGGAAAAAAAAACGAAAAAAAAAAACCTCCCCATTCGGTGAACTAGATATCACACGGAACGTAGTTATAGCATTTCGCATTTTAGATGCCTTCGTGTTAAAACAGCATTGCGGTCTGAGTAGCAAAATTTTTGCGAACAAGACTGTCGAGCTTCAGTTCATGAGCTTAGTGTAAATGAAAACTGCTTTTTGTTGATGCCTGCAGTTTGTATGCATTAGTCACTGGAGAAAGCCTTGCGGACCTTCGTATATGATTTATCAAACCTCTGAATTCACCAACAATTTTGTTGACGTTTTTAAGCAATGTTTTCAGATATGCACTAAAGCATAAGGTGCCAAGTATACATTGTTATTTTGTTTTGGGAATTCATGCTAAAGAAATGGTTTGTTTTAATGGGTTGTATTACCAGTATCTTTGTAATAATAATCAGGAACAAGGTTAAAGGCTTCGGCTTTTTGTATCAAATATTTGTTAAATCCCAATGTATTCAGTTTTAAAAATGACTTTTTGTGTCGTATCTATAATATCTTGTGTTATTGATCTATGACGTAACAACGCCTCGGACCTTATTCCGCAGCGACCCTAATTTGGAGTGATAATTTTTTTTTTTTTTTAATTACAGATATACTACCCCATACAACAATTAAACTTTGTCCTCAATGTTTCCTAAGCCTAAGACTTAAAAAACCCCAACTAAGAATTCTAAAAGTCGATGCATAATCTAACTTAAGAAATTATCAAGACAAAATCTTAAGCCGTTTATCAAGTGTGCTAAAAGATAAATGTTAGTCCGATTATATAATCTTTAGGATATCGATTTCCAAACAAATGCAAGCAACGGCTAGGAAGCCTATGCCCGGACAAAACACCGAACACGAGAGTCTTCAGAAATTTTGGGTTAATCCAGCAAACAATCACAAGCACAAACAACAAGAATCGGAAGAGTACAAGCCTCCTCACATCACAATAGAAATAAGAAAGAAAATAGAAGGATAAGCATTGGGTGCCTCCCACGAGCGCTTTGATTTTTGGTAACCGAGTCACATAGCTTGACTCGATCCCCAAATTTATTCATCCTTGGAGAAAGTGTGGAGATCCTGGACTACCTTGGGTGGTAAATCCCCTCCGAAGTATGCTTTCAACTATGACCATTTCACCTTATAGTTTGTACCATCGCGTGATATAACTCAATGTTTCCGTATGGAAAAACTTTGGGATGGAGCGGGGGGGGGGGGGGGGGGGGGGGGGGGGGGGGGGGGGGGGGGGGGGGGGGGGGGGGGGGGGGGGGGGTGGGGGGGGGGGGGGGGGGGGGGGGGGGGGTGGGGGGGGGGGGGGGGGGGGGGGGGGGGGGGGGGGGGGGGGGGGGGGGGGGGGGGGGGGGGGGGGGGGGGGGGGGGGGGGGGGGGGTGGGGGGGGGGGGGGGGGGGGGGGGGGGGGGGGGGGGGGGGGGGGGGGGGGGGGGGGGGGGGGGGGGGGGGGGGGGGGGGGGGGGGGGGGGGGGGGGGGGGGGGGGGGGGGGGGGGGGGGGGGGGGGGGGGGGGGGGGGGGGGGGGGGGGGGGGGGGGGGGGGGGGGGGGGGTTTGGAAGGTAATAAGTTGGGTTGATGGAATGTGATGTATTAAGACTGAGTATAGAGTAAAACTCGTTCAACTACATTAAATTTCTGTTTTTGATATTTGAGTCGTGGTAGTTTAGAGTACTCTCTTTTTATTATTGAAGTCTACTTATAGCGTGTGCAAGATGATCATGAAATTCTGTAAGTTTGAAGATTATGGTGTTTTAAGATCGAAGTTAGCATGTTTCAAAGCCCAATATGCTTTATGCTCTAACTCGATAGGTAAATGGCAAGATTTTCCGTACACTAACTTGTAAGGTGTACAACCAATCGGTGTCTTATAAGCGGTACAAAATTCCCACAAGGCGTCGTCTAGTTTGTCGGACCATGAGGCAAGGTTTTCTCCAACCGTCCTTTCTAGAATACATTTCAAGCCTCGATTGGACACCTCTACTTGACCACTTGTTTGAGGGTGATAAGCGGTAGCTAAACGATGAGTTACCCCCATACTTAGACATTACTTTAGCAAATTGATTATTACAAAAATAGGTCCCACGATTTCTTATAATAGCTCTAGGTGTTTTGAATCGGGCAAAAAGGGACTTCAAAAACTTAACTACAACCCTAGCATCATTTGTGGGGAGCGCCTTTACTTCCACCCACTTCGAAAGATAATCAACGGCAACGAGGATGTATTTATTCCCATGTGAAGACGGAAATGGTCCCATGAAATCAATGCCCCATACATCAAAGATTTTACAAACTTAGATAGCGTTTTGAAGCAATTCATCTCGTTGTGAAATTTTGCCTTGTCTTTGACACGTATCACAAGATTTAACCATCATATGGGCATCTCGATATATGGTTGGCCAAAAGAAATCGGCATCAAATACTTTTTGAGCGGTGAGATTTGCACTATGATGGCCCCCGGTGGGTCCTTCATGAGAAACTCTAAGAATATCAATAGCTTCTTACCCATGCACACACCGTCGAATGATTTGATCCATAAAAATACAAAAAAGATAGGGATCGTCCCAGAAATAATGTTTAACGTCCTTGAAAAACTTCTTCTTTTGTTGGGTTGTCATTCCTTTGATGATAAAATTCCCCGCATGGAAATTTGCATAGTCTGCAAACCATGTGGTACTTCCATTTGATACAACTCCAAGAGTCTCTAAAGGAAAATGTTCATTTATGTCCTTGTTTTCTAACACATCCTTATGAGGATTCTCAAGTCTAGATAAATGATCTGCCGTAAGGTTCTCACTTCCTTTTTTATCACGAATGGTGATATCAAATTCTTGTAGGAGAAGAACCCACTGGAGCAACCTCAGCTTGGCGTCTTGTTTATTCATAAGGTATTTTAAAGCTGAGTGATCCATATACACTATGCTATTAGATAAGACAAGATATGGCCGAAACTTTTTAAAAGCATACACAATGGCAAGCATTTCCTTTTCCGTGGTAGTGTAATGAATTTGAGCTTTTGTCATTGTCTTACTAGCATAATGTATAGGATGAAAGTGCTTCGTCTTTCGTTGTCCTAAAACTGCACCAATCGCGAAATCACTTGCATCACACATGAGTTCAAAAGATAGGTTCCAATCTAGGACAACTAAGATCGAAGCTTCGGTAAGCTTCTTTTTAAGGGTCTGAAAAGCATCAATACAATCCTTAGAAAACATAAACGATGTTTCCTTCTCAAGAAGGTGAGTCATCGGTCTAGCTATTTTGGAAAAGTCTTGGATAAAACGTCGGTAAAAACCCGCACGACCTAAGAAACTCCTAACACCTTTTACGGTAGTCGGGTGACGTAGCTTAGTGATAACATCGACTTTAGCACGATCGACCTCAATTCCCGACTTTGAAATTTTATGCCCTAACACAATTCCTTCTCTACACATAAAGTGACACTTCTCTCAATTAAGAACTAAATTTATGTCTTCACACCGTTTTAGCATCTTTTCTAAATTGGAGAGGCATAGATCAAAACTATCTCTAAAAACCGAGAAATCATCCATAAATACTTCCATAGTTTTTTCAATCATATCATGGAATATGGCCATCATACACCGTTGGAAAGTACCAGGAGCATTACACAAGCCAAATGGCATGCGACGGTACGCGAAAGTTCCATACGGGCATGTGAAAGTAGTTTTCTCCTGGTCTTGGGGATCTATTGGTATTTGGAAATACCCTGAAAATCCATCTAGAAAACAATAAAACTCATTTCCGGCTAATCTTTCTAACATTTGATCCATAAACGGTAATGGAAAATGAACTTTTTGAGTCGCTTCATTTAACTTCCTATAGTCGATACAAACTCTCCATCCGGTAACTAAACGTGTCAGAATTAATTTATTCTCTTCATTAGCAACAACGGTTATTCCTCCTTTCTTAGGAACACAATGCATTGGACTAACCCATGGGCTATCAGAGATCGAGTAAATCATACCGGCATCAAGAAGTTTTAAGACCTCCTTTTTAATTACCTCGTGAATTTTTGGGTTAACCCGTCTTTGACTTTGAACCGTAGGTTTGTAATCATCCTCCATCAAGATTTTGCGTGTACAAAAACGAGGGTCGATACCCTTGATGTCAGTGATTTTCCAAGCAATGGCCTATTTATGAGATTTGAGCACTTTTAAGAGAGCATCTTTTTCATCATCTTTTCAACCTTTTGCAATAATTACTGGTAACTTATCATTTTCTTCCAAGTAAGCATATTCTAAGTGAGATGATAAATCTTTTAATTCTAATTTCGAAGGCTCTTCAATTGAAGATTTTGCCTCGGTAATTTCACTTTGTTTAAGGTCCATCGGAGGAAGTTGAAACGGGTCATTATTTAACAATTTTTTGATTAAACAAATATCTTCCTCTGGATCGCAATCGGTGTAATCAATTTCCGGTCAAATCGAATCGTTTTTAAGATAAGCTTTGATTTCTTCCAAAATGAATTCAGAAGTAAACGGCTTAGACGTCGGGGTAGGATTGCCAGCTGAAGATTTAGAAAATCCTAGCATTTCCGGAGCATACTCCTCACAAACTGCATCAATGATGTCGATTCGGTTTACCGACTTATCATTTGTAGAGGAATATCTTGTGGTTTGATCTAGATTAAAAGTGACGGCTTTGTTATCAACCCGAAGGGTTATTTCTTCTCCATAAACATCAATTAAAGCACGACCGGTCCTCAAAAAGGATCTCCCAAGTATGAGAGGTACTCAAGGATCGGCTTCGAAATCGACAACAACAAAGTCGGTAGGAAAGTGGAACTTTCCCACTTTAACGTAAACGTATTCGGCGAGTCCTTTAGGATGGGTTATGGATCGATCCGCTAACTCTAAAGGCATCCGAGTCGGTGTAAGTTCGGGTAGGGAAAGCTTTTTCTAAAAGGAAAGAGGCATAAGATTTATGCTCACGCCAAGATCGGCCAAGGCGTGGCATACATCCATTCCAGGGAAATTACATGGAATAAGAAACTTGCCAGGATCTCCTAGCTTTTCGGGAAGCTTATTGAGGAGCATCGCTGAGTAATTCTTGTTTAACGGTATCTTAGCTAACTCAAGCAACTTTTCCTTATTCATGATCAAATTATTAATCGTAGGAGCAAATCTTGGCATTAATAGTAAAGCATCCGCGAAACTTATGTCGAAGCGTAAATCTTGAAAGATTTGGAAGATCTTCTCCATTTGATTCGAAGCTTTGTCACGAGACTTTTGATCCACACGTCGTGAAGGATATGGAATATTTGGCTTAGGTAAACTCTTTGGAACATCGGGTTTCGGAATATAAATGTGGGTAACCGGAGGTGGGATTTGAGTTGTACTTCCTTGGAGATTAGATTGCTCCTTATCTTTGTCTCCTTGGTTTCTCGTTCTACTACCTTTTTAAGAGAAGAATTAATAGGAATCGAGGGTCCCTCGTAAGCAACACCACTTCGAGTAGTGATCGTTTTCATCTCACCCTTCGAGTTTGGAATGGTATTACTCGAAAGAGTACCCAAAGTTGAGGCTTGGTTTTGAAACAATCCACATATCATGTTTTGCAAATTATTTTGAAAGGTAGTTTGTTGATTCATCATGACGGCTTGTTAAGATTTTATCGTGTTTTGAATTTCATTCTTAAGGTCTCCTTTCAACGAGTTGATTTGATTTTGCATGTTTCTCATCATTTGGTCATTATTCCTCTTGTAACTTGAAAACTCATTTGAAAACTCTCGTTGAACTTGATTATTAGGCACTTGAAAAGGTTGGTTTTGAAATCCTTGATTTTGAAAATTCAGAGCATGATTAATTTGAGCTTGTAAACCTTGATTACCATGAAAATTATTTCCCTGATTAAAATTATTTCCTTGACCTTGATTCTGATTAAACCTATTTTGACCATTGTTTTGCACCGAAGCAAAACCGGGTGGTGCCATTGGATTACTAACACGGTTCGGAGGGTTAACTTGATTGTAAGTACCCGTGGTCGCACAAACACTAGCTTGATTGTTATCGGTAGCCAGACAATTATACCAAGAATAGGCACCACCACAAGTAACACAAGTTTCCTCAACCGCTTTAACTGGAGTGGGAGTGACAACTTTCTTAGAAACAATCTCGACTAAGGTCAAAAGTTTATCCGCAAGCTTATCAATTCTCTCATCCATTTTGCTAACACTTTCCCTAGAAGTCGTATTCATCCTAGAAGCATTTGATTTGTTTCGTGAATAACGCACTTTTGATTTATTCTCAATTATATTCAAAGCCTCTATAGTTGTCTTACTCAAAAGATTTCTACCTGCTACGACATTTAAGGAGTCTTGATCGTTGTTGTTTAAACCATTATAGAAAGTATCTATCTGGGTTAACTCTGTAAATCCATGGTGGGGACAAGCTCTAAGCATTTCCTTAAATCGTTCCCACGCTTCACTAAAAGACTCATCGAATTTTTGGGTAAATCGAGAGATTTTATTCTTTAAGTGAGTCGTTTTCGAGGGAGGGAAAAATTGATTCACAAATTTGGTTACGAGATCCTCCCAAGTCAAGATCGAATTTGGTGGTTCTTTCTCGTACCAAGTTTTAGCAGCCCCCTCGAGTGAATATGGAAACATCATTAGCTTAATCACATCGTTTGGCACATTCCTAAATCGTAGAGTCGAGGTAATCCTTTTGAAACTATTGATATGAGCATGAGGATTTTCGTTCTCTAAACTGTGAAACGGGTTTGCTTGAACCAATTGTAACAAAAAAAATTTAATCTCAAAATGATCCGCATTAATTTCTAGTAAAACGATAGCTTCTTCGTACCCTTCTGTGGGTGCACGGAGTAGCTCTTCCATTGTACGTTCCTCCATTGGTGCAACGATAGTACGAAGCTCGGGTTCGACTATGTTTGGAGCACGTCTTTTATTTCGACGTCCCGGAATGGTTACGTTTGAATTATTTGGAAAATTAGAATTTCTAGTGCGCATGCACTAAACAAACAAATAAAATGATAAAAGAAATGAGAAAAGGAAATATTTTTGTTTATCGAATAATCAACAAACTTAGGGTAACTCTCTTAAGTAAAATAAATTTTACAAAGGAGGTGCACATTTTTCGTAAGTGACACAAACGGTAAAAAAATTTGAATCTTTGGTTCGAGAACTTATTGATGTATAATACTTCAATTGAAAGTATTATTTGTTGGTGTTCTTTTACCAACTTGGTTAATTTTTTTATTTCTTAATGAATTCACAAGAAAATTCGAAAAATCCAGAAGAGCAAATATTTTTGTATTTTTCTTATTTAATCTTCTACTTATATTAAAAATAAAAGAAAATATTTTTTTTTACTTTTTATATTTTAATTTTTTTTCTTAAAAGCGTAACTTTCGAAGACGAAAGGTTCTTCAAATCACGATCGACAAATGCAAACAAAGGAATCTTTATCACAAATCCCCGACAGCGGCGCCAAAAATTTGATGTATATAATTTTATACATGTAAAATAATATAATAGATATGAAATTGCCAAACTACCCTTGAGGACAAAAGTAGTAAGGAAAATTCTCACAAATATATATAATAATACGTATATTTACCGGTAAGTATTTACCGGGTCGTTTTACCCCAAGAATTGTGAAATTGAGACTCCGTTCTTATTTGGACAATGAATTGAATTGGTTTGAAGATGATTGATTTCTAAAATCCTAATAGTGAGCAAATAAAGGTATAAATAAAGCTAACTATGAAAAATGATTAACGTGAATTAGGAAAAACGCGACAAATAAGCAAGTAAACTAAAATTAAGCCTAAATGATTTTCTAAACTATTTTTAATCCTAATTGACTATTAAAAAGGAAATGCTAAGAAAATTCTAAAACGAGAGCTATTTAAACTAAAAACGAAGAAAAACAAGAACGGAAACGAAATCCCGTTCTTTAAAAAGTGAAATTTCAAAATATTAACTCTATGAAAGAAAATTTTGAACCAAAGCCTAGAGAATAATAAAAGAAAATTTTAGAAAAAAGAATTTTATTTTTTTGATTATTTTTCTAATTTTTATGAATTTTTAAAGTTTTTAATAAAAATAAATGTTTAAAAATACTAAACTAATCCTACAATTCCTAGAAAATTACCAAAAGTGTAAAACGACTTACTTGATTTTATAAAAATGCTAGACCAAAATAAGCTAAAATGAAAAGCTCTTAAAAGCTAGGAAAAAGCTACGGCTTGTAATAAAATTAAGAAATGAAAAAGGTGTTTAAAAGAAAAGTGTAAACAAGGAATGTTAGATGAGCTAATGTAGCACATATGGTTAAGTGTGTGAGAATGTGGGACGTGTGTTTGTTAAGCAGGAGGTCCTGGGTTCGAATCCAAGGCCTCTTGTTTTTCTTTTTTTTTCTTTTTGAAAATTTAAAAAAAAACAAACTTATAAAACTCCTTAAAACAAACAATTTTTATAAAAACAACTATTTTAAAATCTAAGAAAATAAGCTGGAAATGACTTTTTAAATCAGAAAAACACTTTAACTATTATTTTTGAACTTTTTATCAAACACTATAAGCTACAAAATGAAATAATCTAGCAATAAAGACAAATAAGCTTCTAGACACTTAAACCTAAGCTAATATGGACAGAAATAAGCCCAAAGAGACAAGCCATAAGCTGAAATCACAAATAAGCTTTTATAGGAAAACTACAAACCAAACAGGACAAATAGCAATGTCATGGCTTAATTTTAAGCTACCAAATAAGAAATTTAACTAAAGAAACTTATGCCTACTCAAAGCTTGACTTATAGGTTATTTGAAAATGCTTTTTAAAAGTATTTTGGACAATAAGAGCTTAATGAAAAAGCACTTTGAAAACAGACAGAATACTCATGTTAGCCTCAACTTTAAACGCAACTTAAAAAGTCAAAACGCAATCTATAAGGAACCCGAAGATGAAGTATTCTTTGTTTCCATTTTAACGTGAATTATGAAGAGAAGTCCTCTAACATTTGGTTTTTCAAGAAGATGAACATAATTTTTCAAGAATTTCTCGATGACAATTCATAATCTTTCAAAATTGTGTGTTCAACACTCCAACCCTCTTTGATGTAGTTTGCACAAATTACTTTACAATATGAGTGAAGACCTAATGAACTAATTTCTACACTTTTTAAAATACTCACCTAAGATCTATTAAAGCAATTTATAACACTCAGAGACTATTTAAGCTAAATATGCTACTTGCGATTAACTCAATGCTTACAGATACAAAGTATAACTAGAAAATCTTATAAAACTTAATCAAACCTAACAAACTACCTAGAATCCAAACTTACAAACCTACAAATGATCTTCAAATTTAGTTTTAAGAAACAAAGATGTCACAAGCAGTACTAACTCTTAGTTAGTACTGTTGTGCCAAACACCCCTTTAAACACAGTCAAAACCATTTAAGCTTATGAAAATACAAGTAAGAGCTCAAAACTAAGATACCAGATAATATAGAGCTAAAAACAGACAAAATGAACAACATCCAATAAGCAAATAAGCCAGAATCAATAAACTAACAACTATGCTATATTTTTTTAGTTTTTGACAGATTTATAAAATAAAATAAATGAAAACTAAGATCTAAACTAACTAAAGAACATATTAAGCATTGATAATCAAATATAAGCAGAGACAAGCTAATAACAACAAAAATAAGCAGGCTAAGATAAGCTACTATAAGTTGAATGTAATTAAGGCTTTTAAAAGTGAAAAAATGAAAATTACAAGGACTTTGCTCTAACAGGCTAAGAATAGCTCAAATGAGCTTTCAACAAGCTCTAGCTTATCACAAGGATAAGCTAGTAATGTCCAATAAGCTCTTCCAAAGTAAGCTTATCATCCAAAGCAACCAAATCCATCCATAGCATAGGTATTAAAACTGTTTTTATGTGTAGTAAAATTAGTGATCATTTGTGTTCAATCTAGCTTAGAGGAACTTTGCATGAGCTCTTGGATGAGCTTTTAACTAGCTTATGGAACAGTTTCAAGCTTATTATACTTTTAAGTAAAAACTATGAAAGATTTTAACAAAGGAGATTTAATAGAAAACAACTTTTATTAATAACTAATATTGAGTACAAATCGTTGGAAAGGAAATTACATTAAACTAAAATCTATAAGCTGAAATTACATAAGAAATAAGCTAAATTACAAGCTACTATAAAACTACTCCTAAATAAGCTAGATGATTTTTGTGAGTGAGGATGCCCTTGTATTTATAGTAGGATAAAGAAGTTTCTAGGTCCTCAAGTCTGTTAGACGCTCCCCTTCATCCACACCCTTCATTCCTTGCAATCATTGGCTCTTTAATCTCCACCGTTGGATTATTAAGTGAGCACACGGATTGCCAATGTGGCAATCCTTATGTCAGAGGCTGTGTGCTTCTTTTACAAGGGATTTATTGCAAAAATTCCATTCCTTGTGTGTTTCCTTGCATCCACGTGTGTCCTCCTTGAGGTGTCTTGGCCAATGAGAGGCCTTGGTGACGTTTTACTCTGCCAACTCATAACTTGGTACTCGAATCTTAAAGCTACACTGTTAATTGCATTTTACCCCATGATTTTGAGGTGGGTAATTACTGAGAACGATGATGAATAGTAACTTTTTACTCGCGCCATTTTTACATTTTTAAACATTTAAGGATTTGACCGAGGCTTATGGGCTTTAACTTGGGTTGTGCGTTTGGGCCATGGGCTATACTTAAAAGAGTTGGGCTCGATTTTGGGTTAATATTTAGGAGATAACGACCGTTATCTCTTAAATATAAAAGAGATAACGGTGTTAGGGTTTTAGAGTCTTTTGTGTAATATGATTTAACTTTGAGGACCGATTTGGTATTTTTGAGGGTTTTGTCCTTTTTATGGTTGACAAGAGTTGACTAGTTGACCATGGTTTGACTTGTTGACTTTTTGCTAGAAAACTTGAATCCTTTCCGTCTCTTTGTGTGCTTTTCCATTCTCGTGTCCGTGTTTGTCTGGTTTTCTTTTGATTTTTGTATATCCGTACCTACACATTCACAAACAAAAAAATACACAAATACAAGCATATTTTTGGATATTTTGATCATTTTAAAGGCCATTTTGATACATAAATGATATGTGATTTCTCACGTATCATCAATCAAGCCTAACAATGGTTAAGTTAAAGTAACCTTAGCTAGTTAAATCTTGCTATAAAAGGCACCCTATTCCAACTCTTCATTCACTACTTCATTTTACTAGCAAACTTAACACAAAAACTCTCCCAAAGAGCTCCTAGGTCACGGCTCAAAATACAAACCCATATACATTCTTAGTTTTTGATTTTACAAGTATTCCAAGTGTACAAGGTTCCTTGTTAGACATATCTAAGGTGTATTGGAAGCTTGGTTTAGCATTTACAAGCGTTTAATCAAGAAAGTTCAAGATTAGGGTTTCTTGAAAAATTAGGGTTTTCTAGTCTTAGAAGTTTGGGTTTTGATTCTAAACTAGGGTTTAGAACTTGTTACTCTTTATCTTATTTCATCTTAAGGTTATCTAAAAACCCTACACTCTTTACATTTGTGATTTTATGTGTATATAATATTTATGTAGTAAATCACCATCTAGGAAATATATTAAGATGTAAAATGGATTATTACTCTTGATCATGGTTTGAAATACTTTTTCATATGCTATATTGATGTTAAAAATATGTTGGAATGAAAGTATATACCATATACAAGTATGGTTTAATTTATAAAAGTAAATATAAATTAAGGGTTTAAAGGTTCATTTATCAAAGTTTATAAATAAATAAATGTAAGGACTTGTTAATCTTGGACAAATGATAGACTAAAGGACTTAAAATACATGAGACTTGTAGTATAAAGTGATGTAGAGGACTTGTAGCATTTTATTTAAGTTAAAAACTTATAAAATCAATTTTATGAAAATATATAAAACTTACTGTTTTTATTACGAAAATAAAACATTTATTTTATATTTTTATAAAACACTACATGTTACAAGGATCGTAAGCATATAAAGAACTCGAAAATCCGAGCTATAACGAAGAAGTTACGCCATTTGCAACTTTACGATAATAAATACTTTTATAAAAATAAATTACTATTCATTACAGAAAACTTTTGTAAAATAGTTTAATTAGATATAATTTTTAATTACGAGGACGTGCTCAAAAGAATCACTAAAGTCAGAGTTAAAACGAATAAGATATGACTTTTACGAGATTACGAAAAATAAATTTATTAAAATAATTTTATAAAGTGCATGAATAGTAAAAATCACTGTTTATCAGAGGGTTAAAAATATTAAAATATAATATTTTGATATATCTTTTTAATACGAAAGCGTGGACATAAAAAACGTAAAAAACGGATTTAAAACGAGAAAGATACGCACTATTTTATACTTGTGCACTATTTCCTGACGTGAATAGTGTTGGTTCGTTTTTAATAAAAAAATTGCAAAACATTTTAGAATCACTTAAATAAAATTTATACATGTTTTAAACTTTATAAATATTATTTTATAAAGGCGATTAAATTATTTATACGATTATACGAGTACAAATGCATGGTTATTATTTATCAAATACAATTTAAATAATATTTCACAAATACAATTAGATGGTGATGTAGCTATATAGAATTATATACGGTATTAGTTATTCAAAGTACTTAGTACTCATACGACCTATAATTAATTAGGTTGCATTCGGGCACTTACATGACGTTTTTCACGCATCTGATATACTTTGTTATTCATTCACTCAAGGTGAGTCCATAGCCTCACGTTTTATATTTATATTGATTTACAAGTTTTGGGGTAAGAACATGCTTTGTTTTACAACTGAACACAAGTGGACATTTTTACATTATGATTACGTGTTTGCCTAAGTAGTGATAACCCACTGAGCCCACTATCATGAAATGTCAATTACTGGATTGTAAGCGCGAATGTTATAGATAGATCTATTTTGGATTGACATCCCTATTCGGGTGAGTAGCGCTCACTGTGTCGGTTTACCGGAAAATGAACGTATACCATGTCGAGTTTGGGATGTTACGGGTTAGAACATCATCAAGGGCAATATAGGCGATTCATATTGCAATTCACACATGTCAAGCTTTAGTGTCATGAGCTTAGGGAAACGTAATTGCACATTTTGTGATGTGTGCATCTGTTGCATTATCATACACTTGGAAAATCTTATGGTCCTACATTTTACAAACCTATGAATTCACCAACATTATGTTGACGTTTTAAAGCATGTTTTCTCAGGAGGTCAATGAGGTACAAGACAAGAGATACATTGGTGATCATATTTTGGAAGTCATGTGCATTAAAGATTTGGTCGCATTACATTTTAGGGAAATATTTGTTATGTACTAGAATCTTTACCTTTTGAACAATGAACAAGTGAAGCTATGGGCTTTTGTAACAAACAATTTGTTTAAATCCAATGTATCAGTTTTACGACTCTTTTTGAGGTCGTTCTCATATATATCTTGTGCTATTGATCTATGAAGTAACACTCTCATGACCCATATTCCGCTGCTACCCAATTTGGGGGTGTTATAGATTGGTATCTAGAGCCAAGGTTATAGAGAACCATGTCAAATGTTTTTGCTGGACTATAACCATTTTTAAACATTGCATTCATACAAAGGGGTTTTTCACGGGACATACACTCACTAGTTGTTGCATTAGTTGGTTAGACTAGATGCATTCATGATTGATATACGTATTTATAATATATATTATATATATTATAATAAGAATGTTATATTAATACTTATATAAGCCACTTTTGATTTTTAGATTTTGTCATGTCGGATTTAGAGCATTCCACGGTTACTTACACAGAGGTATCTAGTGAGTTCGAGGATCTGTCAGATATAGGATCTTCAAGAGTCATTGTATACGGATACGATGGACTGCACATGATGCCAAAGGACCCTTATGCATATGTAGAGGCCGCTATGCAGGAGCCACCATCTCCTGATTATGTACCCGGTCCTGAGCACCCAACTTCACATGTCTATGTAACATATGTACCTGAGCCTGTATACCTAGAGTTTATGCCACCTGAGAATGATGTAATTCTAGTTGAGGAGCAGCCATTGCCTACCGTTGTCTCACCCAATGCTGACTTACCAGGTTATATTACTGAGTCTGATCCCGAAGAGGATCTGGAAGAGGATGATGATAAGAATCCTGAGGAGGATCTAGCTGATTACCCCACTGACAGAGATGATGATGATGAGGAGGAGGATGAGTCTTTTGGAGACGATGCTGACGACGAGGAGGAGGACGAGGGCAAGGATGAGGAGGAGGAGGAGGAGCACCTAGCTCCAGCTGACTTTGTCCCACCACCCGCATATCATACCACTGCTAAGATGTCTATCCAAGCTCAGACACCTATACCATTACCGTTTGAGGCAGGGGTTGACAAACTACTTGCCATACCTACTCCGCCATCATCACCACTCACCCCATTATCCTTTTCACTACCTCAGATTCCTTCACCACCACTACCAGTATCATTACCATTACCTATATAACCTCCACCACTACTTGTTAGTCCTACTCATCCATTAGGCTATAGAGCTGCTATGATCTGGTTGAGAGCCGAGCTACCATCTACTTCTCATCCACTACTACTACCACCACCTATTGTACTTCTACGTACCAAAGCATATATGGCCATGATGAGAGCTGCCGTACCATCCACTTACTGTTTAGCACCCCCATCAGGGACACCACCATCAAGTACACCACTGATCTTACCCATACCATTACCTACATCATCACCAGCCTTGCTTCTACCCTATACTGACCGTAGAACGGATGTTCCCGAGGCTGAGTTGCCGCCTCAGAAGAGGTTGTGCATTGCTCTCGGTCCTAGGTTTGAGATCAAAGAGAGTTCTTCTGCTCTAGCTACTAGGTCTACAGGAGGCTTTAGAGCAGATTATGGTTTTGTTGCCACCTTGGATACTGAGATTAGACGTGACTCAGACAAGGAGGTAGGTTACGAGATTACTGATATCTATGAGGATCTAGATGAGATTGCAGAGGAGATACCAGCGACTGATGTGGCAGAGTTGGGTCAGAGGATGACAAATTTTGTCATGACTATTAGGCAGGATACTGATGAGATCTATGTGAGGCTTGATGATGCACAGGATGATAGATTGTTGATGAGACTCAACTTGCTACATAGAGATAGGCGCTCCTATGCTCGCACAACTAGACTTATAGAGAGTGAGGCCAGAGCTTCTCATGAGGCTTGGGTACAGTCTATGGATGCCAGTGATATGGCACGTTCTGAGGTAGAGCACTACAGACTACGGTTTTAGCACAACAGACTGAGATTGGAGATTTGCAGGCAGCAAACTACAGACGACAGGCACAGCTTGTAGAGGTACTAACTCTGCCGAAGACATTGTAGACTCAGATGGTAGCACTATAGAGTCAGTAGAGACCTCCTAGAGACCCAACACATCCTGATGTACCAGAGGAGGTCGGTAGTAGTTCTTAGATCTGGTTATGTCTTAGCTATTTTGTATAGCCTACTAAGTATTATGGGTAACTCCTAGCTAGTAGGGCTCTAGGTTTTATTTTCATCTAGTGATCATTTTGTAACCGAACCATTCATGTATGTTTTCCAAATTATATACGGAATGGATGTATTATGTCATGTCTGTAATCGAATTTGTTATGAATGAATGTCGATTTAGCTACACCATTGTTAATTTCAATTCAATTGTATATTTCACTATGATGTGATCTCACTTTATTTATTGTGTATATGTTATGTCGCAGTTATGATTGTATGAAATCTAACGTGTATTATATTTTCTTGTAATTTAAAGAAAATGGCACCAAAGAAAAGAACCACGAGATCATCACCATCCACAACAACTACCACCACTACCCCTATGACTGATGAGCAACTTAAGACATTAATTTCCCAAGGAGTTGCTGATGTTTTGCAGAACGTGATGCCACCATAAAGCAGAAATAGCAAAGACAACCATGATTCAGGCACGGGTGTAAGGAGACAAGCTCCTCTTGCTCGTGAGTGCACTTACCCAAATTTCATGAAATGCAAACCCCTATATTTTAAGGGTACTAAAGGAGTTGTCGAGTTGACTTAGTGGTTTGAAAGAATGGAAACTGTGTTCCGTATAAGCAACTGCACTATAGAAAACCAAATCAAGTTTGACACTTGTATTCTTCTTGGAAGTGCTCTAACGTGGTGGAACTCCCACGTTAGGACTGTTGGTCACGATGTTGCGTATGCAATAACTTGGACAAACTTAAAAAAGATGATGACCAACAAGTACTACCCAAAGGGCGAGATTAAGAAGCTTGAGGTTGAGATGTAGAATCTGAAGGTTAAAGGTACCGATGTGGTAGGCTATAACCAATGTTTTTAGGAACTGATATTGATGTGTGCTAGGATGTTTCCTAAAGAGTCAGATAAGATCAAGAAATATGTTGGTGGTTTGCCCGACATGATTCACGGAAGTGTGATGGTAACTAAGCGAAAGACCATGCAGGATGCAATTGAATTTGCAACTGAAGTGATGGACAAGAAGATCAGCACCTTTGCTGAACGTCAGGCTGAAAACAAGAGAAAGTTTGATGACACTTCTAGGAACAATCAAAACCAGCAGCAGCCTCCCAAAAGGTAGAATGTGGCATGAGCTTATACTGCAGGGCCTGATGAGAAGAAACCTTACGGAGGATCTAAACCTTTGTGTTCCAAGTGCAACTATCACCATGATGGTCCATGTGCTCCCAAATGCCACAAGTGCAACAGAGTTGGCCATCTGGCTCGTGGCTGTAGGAGTCCTGTAAATGCCAATAATGCTAACAACCAAAGGGGCACTAGGGCAGGTCAGAAAGCCACTTGCTTTGAGTGCGAAGCCCGGGGAAATTTCAAGAGGGAATGCCCAAAGCTGAAGATCAACAACCATGGTAATCAAGGTGGAAATGGAAATGCTCCAGCAAAAGTGTATGTGGTGGGCAATGCAGGGGCAAACCCAGACTCAAATGTCGTTACGGGTACGTTCCTTCTAAACAACTGCTATGCTTATATCTTATTTGATACTGGTGCCGATAGGAGTTTTATGTAAACTGCATTTAGCTCCTTAATTGATATCACACCAACTACATTAGACCATTATTACGATGTTGAACTAGCTGACAGGAAAATAATTGAGATAAACACTATCATTCGGGGTTGTACATTAAACTTCTTGAACCGTCCATTCAATATCGACTTAATGCCTGTAGAACTTGGTAGTTTCGATGTCATAATTGGTAGGGATTGGTTGGCAAAGTACCAAGCTGTCATTTTTTGTGCCGAGAAAATCGTTCGTATTCCCTAAGGAAATGAAACGTTGATTATTTGTAGTAACGGAAGCGACCGGGGAAACGAGACTCATTTGAACATCATCTCGTGTACTAAAATGCATAAGTACATGCTAAAAGGATGTCACGTCTTTTTGGCACATGTTACTACAAAGAAGACCGAAGACAAGTCAGAGGGGAAGCGACTTGAGGACGTACCGATCGTTTGAGATTTTTCTAAAGTATTTCCTGAGGACTTGCCGGGTCTTCCTCTGACTCGACAAATGAAATATCAGATCGATTTGATACCTGGTGCTGCACCTGTAGCATGAGTACCTTACCGATTAGCTCCATCTGAAATGAAGGAATTGTCAGACCAACTCCATGAGCTTTCCGACAAAGGCTTCATAAGACCTAGTTCCTCACATTGGGGAGCTCCGGTCTTGTTTGTCAAGAAGAAGGATGGATAGATCATTTTGAATGTGCATCGACTATCGAGAACTGAACAAGCTAACGATGAAGAATCATTATCCACTCCCAAGGATCGACAATTTATTTGATCAACTATAAGGATCCAACATTTATTCTAAAATAGACTTGCGATCAGGTTATCATCAGCTTCGAGTACGTGAAGAAGATATTTCAAAGATGGCATTTAGAACTCGATATGGTTATTACGAGTTCCAAGTTATGCCATTTGGTTTGACAAACGCACTGGCGGTATTTATGGATCTCATGAATCAGGTGTGCAAGCCATATTTGGTTAAGTTTGTGATTGTCTTTATTGACGATATCCTTATCTATTTAAGGAACCAAAAGGAACATGAAGAACATCTTAAGGCAATTTTGGAATTACTTAAGAAAGAGGAGTTGTATGCTAAATTCTCTAAATGTGAATTTTGGATTCCCAATGTACAATTTCTCAGCTACATGATTGATAGTCAAGACATTCACGTGAATCCCTCCAAGATCGAATCCATTAAAGATTGGGCATCTCCTAAAACACCAACAAAGATTCATTAATATTTAGATCCTGTTGGGTATTACCGAAGATTCATTGAAGGATTTTCAAAGATTACCAAGTCAATGACTAAGCTTACTTAGAAGAAGGTCAGGTTTGATTAGGGTGACAAAGAAGAAGTAGCATTTCAACTTATTAAGCAGAAGTTGTGTAGTGCACCAATTCTGGCTTTACCTGAAGGAAGCGAAGATTTTATCGTATATTGTGATGCTTCGATCAAAGGTTTGGGCGTTGTGTTAATGCAAAGAGATAAGGTGATTGCTTATGCATTACGCTATTTGAATATTCATGAGAAGAACTATACGACTCATGATTTGGAACTTGGAGCAGTAGTGTTCGCTCTAAAGATTTTGAGGCACTATTTATACGGAACCAAGTGTATGGTATTCACTGATCACAAGAGCTTACAACAAATACTTGATCAGAAGGAATTGAACATGAGACAACATCGTTGGTTAGAGTTTCTCAGTGATTACTATTGCGAGATTCGTTACCACCAGAGGAAAGCAAATGTCGTTGCTGATGCTTTGAGCAGAAAGGATAGGGATACCCTACTGAGGGTTCAAACCTTAGTTATGACTATTGGCTTAGATCTCCTCAAACAAATTCTAGAAGCTCAAATGATAAGCACAAAAACCAGAGAACATCAAGAACGAAGATGTAGAAGGTTTGATCAGGAAGGATATACCAAAGGAGAAGTTAGAACCACGTGCAGATGGAACCTTATGCTTAAATGGCAGGAGTTGGTTACCCTGTTATGGCGATCTAAGGACTGTGATTATGCACGAGTCCCACAAGTCCAGATGTTCTATCCACCCATGTTCTGAAAAAATGTATCAGGATATGAAGAAACTATATTCGTGGCCCAATATAAAGGCCAACATCGCCACCTATGTTAGCAAATGTTTGACATGTACTAAGGTTAAGGCTGAACACCAAAGGCCATCAGGTTTGTTGGTGTAACCCGAGATACCTCAATGGAAGTGGGATAATATCACTATGGATTTTATCATAAAGCTTCCTAAGTCGTCACAAGGTTATGACACCATTTGGGTGATTTTTGACCGACTTACTAAATCCACAATCTTCGTACTAATGAGGGAAACTAATCCCATGGAAAGATTGGCAAGAATGTACCTAAAAGAGGTAGTCACGAGGCATGGAATTCATATCTCAATCATTTATGATCGCGACCTTAGGTTCGCATCAAATTTCTAAAGGTCACTTCAGAAGGCCTTGGTACGAATTTGGATATGAGTACTGCATACCATCCGCAAACTGACGGACAAAGTGAGAGAACTACCCAAACTCTCAAGGATATGCTACGTGCTTGTGTGATCGACTTTGGAAATAGTTGGGTTAAACATTTGTCGTTAGTTGAGTTTTTGTATAACAATAGTTATCACACTAGCATCAAGGTTGCACCATTTGAAGCACTTTACGGTCGAAAGTGTCGTTTACCTATTTGTTGGGCCGAGGTTGGAGAAGTTTAACTCACCGGTCCAGAGATAGTTCAAGAGACAACCGAGAAGGTTATTCAGATCAAGCAAAGATTTCAAGCCGCTCGTGATCGACAAAAGAGTTACGCCGATTTAAAGCGTAAGCTAATGGAATTTCAAGTTAGAGATAAAGTTATGCTTAAGGTTTCTCCTTGGAAAGGAGTAGTGTGTCTTGGCAAACGGGGGAAGCTAAACCCCAGATATGTTAGACCTTTCAAGGTGTTGGCTAAGGTTGGAGTCGTTGCTTACAAGCTTGAGATGCCTCAAGAGTTGAGCAGGGTTCATCATACGTTTCACGTATCCAGCTTGAAGAAGTGCTATGCTGACGAACCATTAGTTGTTCCGTTAGATGGATTCCATATTGATGACAAGCTTCATTTTGTCGAGGAACCAGTAGAGATCATGGATCGTGAAGTTAAACGATTGAAACAAATACGTATTCCAATCGTTAAGGTTCAATGAAACTCTAGGAGAGGTCTTGTGTTTACATGGGAACGTGTGTCACACCTCGCTAAGGCGGAAACGCGAGGCGCGACGAGAGAGGGAATCATCACAACACATTGGCGTTTATAGAGAGAAACTAAAACATGCATAAAATACAAGGTATAGACATACAGTGTCATGAAAATACCCAAACACATCAACAAAATCCAAAAGGCGTCTGACATTGAAATGAAGGCAGTTCATGTAAACGTCATGACATGCAAACATTCATACATCCAAAACAAATAACGAAATCTAGATAACTAAACTTCGCCAGCTGCCTACGGTCCATCTAGCCACTTTTACTAACTTTAATCTCACCTTGATGAATACTTGAAAATGATGCTTATACGTCAACACAATGGTTGGTGAGAAACATAGGTTTTCTGACACACATACTCAATCCATTTCCCAAAACAATTTATCCAATTACTGTGATTATAAAACAATACATTTTGCATGACAATTATGCTAACTAACATACAAGCTAACATGCAATTCAATCCAATCATATCAAACCAACAAATCATATACTGGGTAGGCATAGCTATCTGATCCCTCATAACCAACACTCGATGTCCTTGACATGCCTAACACAGTACATACAAGTAAAACCACCAACCTTGCCATGCCAAACATAGTACATGCAAGTCAATCCAATCAACCACTCAAACACCAAGCAGGCGACCTTAATCGCTCTTTGATCATACCAAATCCTTTTTCCCTCTAGCTCAGGTCATGGATACCCGCAAGTAATTCTCTTGACTAGGCAACAATTCCTTCCACTAAACAGGCCATGGATACCCGCAAGTAACCCTCCTGACTTAGTTCACACATCAATTCCTTCCACTAAACAGTCCATGCATTTACACTAACACATAAATAAACACGGTTACACGCGACCAAGCTAAAAGATCTAGTCTATGTAACACACATATGATGGATGTCTAAGGGTTTGATTAACCATCATGGGTCACCCTGACACCATGCCCAACCTTAACCACCTCATTAACACATTACACTAGTTAACTACAATTTATATGGAAATGCAGAATTTTAATGTACCTTTACTAACTTAAAAACCTTACTTGCTGACCTTCATAAATTATGCCAAAAATTACCTAAGTTTATTTATGAGTTTACTAACTACCTTGAGATTCCCAAATGCTCATTACATGTGCAACTATCCCAAATAAAATCCAACTTTAAAACTGTCCTAATTTGGATCTGATTGCACACTAAAATGTATGGCCCTAATTACCATACTTAGACACACAATCAGAAGCTATCCTTCTAGGTTTTCTTTATATACATATTAAACCTAATTACTGTAGATTGTCTAACCTTAATTCTACTTTTAAGTTAGGGTTTTACCCTCCTAAACATGACCTAATTTTGACCTGTATTTACTATTTTGACAACTTTTCTTGTAACCAACATTTAACCAACTTTCAGAATTCAAAATCATTCGAGGCTGGACTTTTTGAAAAATAGACTCCTTGGGCTACTGTTTAGACACCAGAAACACCTTAAAAATCATTACCATCATGGAGATATCATCTCATTAACGCACCATTTGCATAATCATGCTTCTAAATTATCCCTAAACACAATATGATCATAAAACTCTATATACTTACTGAATTTTTATAAACCCTAAGATCCATCACATTACATGTTACATGAATGCAAGAGTTAAACTAGGTTAAGGATACATACCTCTTGATTACTAGCTCCTAACATAAACCCTAGCAAAACCTTAGATCAAATTCTTGTTCTCCTTGTTCTTAGGGATGGAAGTCGACTCAAAATGGATATGGGGGCTGAATGAGTCGTTTTTAGCTTATGGATCCCTTATCTAACTAGCTAGAATCATAATACTAGTCAAACTCCTAAGATAAGGTCTAAAATCTCTCTTCTTTTCTTTTTCCTTTCTTGGGCCGATTTCTACATATACAAACATATGTTTATTTTATTTTTATTTTTTTAATTATTAATTAGCTAATTATCTTCATTACCTTAAGTTTTCATAAAAACCTAAGCTAATTTGGGTAAACATTTTTACATAAACGCTACTTACTAAACTTTCTAAAAATAATTTTTCATTTCACATTTCACTTTCTATATTTAGAAAGTCTAGTATAAATATCCAAATTTCACTCACTTCACTTATTTCCAACATGATACATTTCCCATAAACGCTTAACACAAAATCATTCAACTATTGACGTAGCATTACACGTAATACGTCCTACCTTTCCATTATCACTATACGTGAACAAATGGAATACTCATCTCCACACACAAACACACTCAAAATGAGATGATCATTCACCTAAAAATGATATCATACACCTATTCAAATCACTTAGCACACACATATAACACATAGCACACAAGAAATCACACAAAATAAACCCTTAGCCATTTCTAAAGGTACCACTAATCTGATTAAATCACATATGTCACAGTATCCCCTCCTTGTGGAAATCTTGTCTCGAGATTTAACTAGCAGGCTCAACAACTTGGTCCACGAACAACTTTGGATACTTAATCCTCATCTGGTCTTCATGTTCCCAAGTAAACTCGGGACCACGTTTCGAGTTCCACCTAACTTTCACAAGTGTTATCTTCCTATGTTTTAAATTCTAAATTTCTCGATCCATAATCTTTACAGGTTCCTCGACAAAACGAAGTGTCTTGTCGGCCTTGATCTCATCCAATGGCGCATGCAAATTAGCATCCGCCAGATACTTCTTTAGATTTGACACATGGTGTCAGGCACGCTATTTAACTCCTTGGATAACCTCAACCTATAAGCTATAAGGCCAATCCTTTCAAGGATCTCAAACGGTCCTACATATCTTGATGCTAATCTTACCCTTCTTTTCATAATGAACTACGCCCTTCTAAGGTGTCACCTTTAACAATACACGATTTCCTACCTCAAACTCTAACGGCTTACGCCTATAATCAACATAGCTCTTTTGATGATCTCTCGCCACTTTGGGCTTTTCCTTTACCAACACTACCTTATCAGTCGTTTCTTGTACTAACCCAAGTCCAGTCAAACTACTCTCTCCAATCTCTGCCCATAAAACTGGCGACCTACATTTCCTTCTATACAAAGCTTCAAACAGAGCACACCAAATGCTCAAATGTTAACTACCACCAAATCGATAACACATGCCTCATTATATCTTCCAAAGTCTGAATCACACGTTCACTTTGTCCATCCGATTAAGGATGCTAAGCAGCACTTAAATCCACAAGGTAAATCAACCATCTCAATCTGAGTTGATCGTCACCAGAATTTCATTCCTTGCTATTATCTCATCAATATAAATCCTTGCTAACTTTACATCTTGAAATATTTTTGTATAGCTAGAAAATAAGCTAAATTGGTCAGTCTATCGACCATCACCCAAATCACATCATACTCACTACTTTGACCTTGGAAATTTAGTGATAAAATCCATGGTGATTCTATCTCATTCTCACTCAAGTATCTTAGGCTTTTGCAACAAGTCAAAAGTCTTTGACATTACAGCCTTTACCTCTTAAACAAATTCGATAATTGCTAACATAGGTAGCTATATCCTTTTATACGCGTGGCTACCAATACATGTCTCCAAGGTTATAGTACGTCTGATCCGCTCCCGGATGTACCAAGTACCTTGATGCATGGGCCTCATCCATTACACTTCCCACTAATAGAACCCAAACTCGATCCATAAAGTACAAACTCTCATCTCCTTTTCTTTCCATCTGTTGATCTAAACCATGTAGCCTTCTGCGAGTACGTTATCTTGCTTGAACGTCTCACTTTGGGATGCCAGTATCATTCCTCTTACTCATCTTGATTTCACTCTCTCCTTTCAACTCAATGCATCACCCACTATATTCGCTTTATCAGAGTATCACACAAATCATCCTTCAAAGTTTGAAAAGCCTCTTCTTGTTCTACGTTCCACTCATACTTCTGATTCCTCTCAGTTAGAAAAGTAAGGGGGTTCAACAATCTAAAAAAATTCGCAATGAACGTCAGTAGTAACCTGCCAATCCTAAGAATAATCATCTAATTCCTCACTGCCTCACTCTTACTCGGGTCCATGTGAATACGTTATGGTTGACCACGTGACCAAGAAAATGCACTTCTTCTAACCAAAACTCACATTTAGAAAACTTAGCATACAACTTCTCCTTTTTCAGTGACTCTAACACTAACTTCAAATGAACTTCATGTTCCTCCTTCTAGGGGTGTAAACGAGACGAGACAACTCGCGAGTTACTCGAGATTGACTCGTAAACTACTCGAAATTGACTCAATTTAAACGAGTCAAGCTCGAGCTTGAGCTACTCGAGTATATTTTCGAGTCGAGTTCGAGCTTCATAATACTCGGCTCGTTAAGCTTGCGAGCCTTATCGAGCTCATCCTCATGCACTCGTAGCTGATGATAACCTGACCAAAAATCTATCTTTAAGAAAGGATACGCTCCTCGTAACTGATCAACAAGTCATCATCCTTGAGTGGATAACGGTTTTTTAATAGTCTAATTTGTTCATCTCACTATGATCAATACACAGCGAAAAGAACCATCATTCTTCTTCATGAATAACTCACAAACCACCCCCCAACGGTGCTCTCACAGAAAATGACTTAGGTCTTATGAAACACTTGTCTTGCAAACTCTGGAAAGTTACTTCAGAAATTCTTGCATTTCCGATGGGTGCTAGACGTCTGGAGACTTCAGCGACTAGCGTCTGCTCTCTATGAACCAAATCTATGCGAAATCAATTGTCTTCGTGGTTGGTCATCGACAAAATCTTCGAAAAATCTATAAAAATCCGGTACGATGGAAATATCACTCAATTTCGGTTCATCTACCTTTGTGTTCATTAAGGTTTTCACGACTCCTTGAGTACGTTCACCATGAACCCGAAGTATCTCATCACCTTCCAACGGTATCCTAACCACCTTCTCATGACATACTATCACAAACTTCCTCTTGGACAACCAGTCCATTCCCACAATCACATCAAAGCTTCCACGACTCAACTGGATCAACGAACTCTAATGGTTAACGTAACAATCGAATAGGTTAACAACAGATCTGAGTCAAGGCTAGAATGCATATAGGAGTTTTCAACATATGCAAATAGACGTGGATAAAATGAATAAGGACTCTTTGAAAGATAAGGATAAAGTATATTGCAACGAGTGAAAGCGCAAACGAAAGAAAATCAACAGCGTACCCGACAATGAACACATAAAAAATATCAATACGAAGACGGAAATTCTTTATACCAAATTATCGACTTTTACTCGAATGGCCAAAATTATATAATGTTTTTATAAAATCAATTTAAATTAAGAAAGTCACTTTAAGTATAAAAATTATTTTAAATAATAATGAAATTGTCTTAAATGTAATCTTTGAAAAATTTCTTCTGGTTGTCATAAAATCTTAGAGCTGTTTATCTAATGGTGTATCGTACCATTACCACTATGAATAACTTTAACCTGCTTTTTATATATAAAAAATCTATTTACAAAGCTCATTTTATACACAGTTTCTCCAAACACCAACACATTCTCAAAGGGTTTTATAATTTGACATCAATTATAAAATATGTTACTCAACAAAGAAAACATAATTACCAAAAAGGATCGTAAACACCAATACAGACCCTCCCTAACACAATTCTATTGTTTTGAAAACGAAAAGATAATACAGGAACCTCTACTTAAATTAAATCAACGTAACTCGTACAAGAAAAAAATCATGCTAAGACGTTACGTACCCAAAAGAAAATGTAAGGTCTTATCAAACTAACGATCAACAGAGCAAACCTAAAAATCATCGATCTAACACATCGCAACGGGTTACGAAACCAAGGATATATAAAGAAGGGGAGTAAAGATCCAAACTAGTATGTTAGGAATAAGTAGTGCTTAAAATAAACCTTGATACTTCAACGAAGTAATCAATGCAACGAAAGAACTAACAAAACACGCCTATAATCGAAAGAGCATATCTCAAACTAACAATTAAGCAACGAGCAAACCATAATAATAAGGATAATATAGGTATCCGGAAGTACTAGATAGAAGAGAAAACTTCTATCTATACAACTCAATTTAGATATTCTTCAAATCTTAGGGTAAGAGGATATTCTCTACCATTACCACCATCCTTATCATGATATACACATTATCAAAAAAAGAAAATGAAAAACATATTACAATACCACCTTACAACAAACACAAATAATGCAATCATGGTCACAAGTGTACATGGGTAATGCCTTTATAATTATGTTGGCACCAAATTATAAGTGCCTCCTTTGCACATGTGTATTACTTTCCAAGATTACCCATTTCAATCATAATTCACATTTAAGCACATATACCACATTGCATATCTTAAACCACTCCAACTTAACACATAAAGGATGCTCCATCAAATAACTACTTACTTATATCAAAATAAAATCGAAAAGACATAAAAGAACGAAAGTCTCGCAACAATTCCCAAAATACAAAATATCCGAAAGAAATAATCAATAATAACATGACGAGGTAAAGGACGGGATAAACTTATGCTGGGCCTCGCTTGGGTTTGACTTTTCCCCCGCAAGAATCACCCGACTCAGCGGGTCCAGCCCTATTACGCGCATCCGACAAACGATCAACTATCATATCTCCTTCGGTTCCACAAGAGTCTCCTTATAACGCTTAAGTCCAGTTGGGAAAATGGTTCCCCAACGAGACTAGTTACGGGTGGGGGAAAACATAGCTAAAATACTAAGAAAGTAATACATATCATATCAGATAATGGTAGGCAAAATAACTAAAATGATAACTTAGCAAAATACGAGATATATAAGTTATGCAAAAATAGAGGGAAAGCATAGCAGTTATAGCATCAAACACTTAAGCCATAAATGCATCTACATGAAGGACCCCTAGGTTATAGTCTAGGCTCAACCACCTACTTCTCTATCACTATTGGCTCTGATACCAATCTATCACACCCCGTCAAAGCCGAAACGTGAGGGTGACGAGAGGAGGGATTTCGTACAACAAATTGGGTTATTAGAGGAAAACTAAAAACAGCATAAAATTACAAGGTATAGACACGCAGTGTCATGAAAATACCCAAACACATCAACAAAATCCAAAAGGCGTCTGACATTGAAATGAAGGCAGTTCATGTCAACGTCATGACATGCAAACATTCATACATCCAAAACAAATAACGAAATCTAGATAACTAAACTTCGCCAGCTACCTACGGTCCATTCTACCAACTTTTCCTAACTTTAATCTCATCTGATGAACAACTGAAAATGATGCTTATACGTCAACACAATGGTTGGTGAGAAACATAGGTTTTCAGACACACATATTCAATCTATTTCCCAAAACAATTTATCCAATTACTGTGATTATAAAACAATACTTTTGCATGACAATTATGCTAACTAACATACAAGCTAACATGCAATTCAATCCAATCAATCATTCAAACACCAAGCAGACGACCTCAATCGCTCTTGGATCATACCAAATCTCTTTCCCTCTAGCTCAGGCCATGGATACCCGCAAGTAATCCTCCTGACTAGGCAACAATTCCTTCCACTAAACAGGCCATGGATACCCGCAAGTAACCCTCCTGACTTAGTTCACACATCAATATCACATCACATAACATGTAGCACATAACGCATATCAGTCACATAATAGTCCATGCATTTACACTAACACATAATCACAGCAATTTAAAACTCATTTCAACACTTGCATCATTTCCATCCCAAGTTTAAAACGCAATAAAAAGTGGGACTATGTAACTCACCTGAATGCTCAAAACGTAGCTTCTAATTCCTATCACGCAACTATACAAATAAATAAACACGCTTACACGCGACCAAGCTAAAAGCTCTAGTCCATGTAACACACATATGATGGATGTCTAAGGGTTTGATTAACCATCATGGGTCACCCCGACACCATGCCCAACCTTAACCACCTCATTAACACATTACACTAGTTAACTACAATTTATTCAGAAATGCGGAATTTTAGTGTACCTTTACTAACTTAAAAACCTTACTTGGTGACCTTCATAAATTATGCCAAAAATCACCTAAGTTCATTTATGAGTTTACTAACTACCTTGAGATTCCCAAATGCTCATTACATGTAAAACTATCCCAAATAAAATCCAACTTCAAAATTATCCCAATTTGGATCTAATTGCACACTAAAATGTATGACATTAATTACCATACTTAGACACACAATCAGAAGCTACCCTTCTAGGGTTTCTTTATATACATATTGAACCTAATTACTGTAGATTGTCTAACCTTAATTCCACATTTAAGTTAGGGTTTTACCCTCCTAAACATGATCTAATTCTGACCCGTATTTACTGTTTTGACACCTTTTCTTGTAACCAACATTTAACCAACTTCCAGAACTCAAAATCATTCGAGGCCAGACTTTTTAAAAAATAGACTCCTTGGGCTACTATTTAGACACCAAAAACACACTAAAAATCGTTACCATCATGGAGATATCATCTCATTAACACAACCCTAATTCTACAAATCCCTAAATCAAGATCTAACGCAAATCAAAACGCACCGTTTGCATAATCATGCTTCTAAATTATCCCTAAACACAATATGATCATAAAACTCTATATACTTACTGAATTTTTATAAACCCTAAGATCCATCACATTACATGTTACATGAATGCAAGAGTTAAACTAGGTTAAGGATACATACCTCTTGATTACTAGCTCCTAACACAAACCCTAGCAAAACCTTGGATCAAATTCTTGTTCTCCTTGTTCTTAGGGATGGAAGTCGACTCAAAAGGGATATGGGGGCTGAATGAGTTGTTTTTTAGCTTATGGATCCCTTATCTAACTAACTAGAATCATAATCCTAGTCAAACTCCTAAGATAAGGCCCAAAATCTCTCTTCTTTTCTTTTTCCTTTCTTGGGCCGATTTCTACATATACATACATATATTTATTTTATTTTTATTTTTTTAATTATTAATTAACTAATTATCTTCATTACCTTAAGTTTTCATAAAAACCTAAGCTAATTTGGGTAAACCTTTTTACATAAACGCTACTTACTAAACTTTCTAAAAATAACTTTTCATTTCACATTTCACTTTCTATATTTAGAAAGTCTACTATAAATATCCAAATTTCACTCACTTCACTTATTTCCAACATGATACATTTCCCATAAACGCTTAACACAAAATCATCCAACTATTGACGTAGCATTACACGCAATACGCCCTACCTTTCCATTATCACTATACGTGAACAAATGGAATACTCATCTCCACACACAAACGCACTCAAAATGAGATGATCATTCACCTCAAAATGATATCATACACCTATTCAAACCACTTAGCACACACATATAACACATAGCACACAAGAAATCACACAAAATGAACCCTTAGCCATTTCTAAAGGTACCACTAACCTGATTAAATCACGGATGTCACAAAGTGAGGATCAATTTCGAAAGAAATATCCACATCTCTTTACAAAAACCGCACCGTCATCAAGTGCCGCGTCTTAAGCCTTGAGGACAAGGCTCATTTAACGGGGGAAGACTATAACACCCCGTGTTTTCAGGTCATTTTTTAACGTCATTTATTTCACTATTTATTTTTAGTCTTGTACGCGTTTGCTTTTAATTTTAATCGTTAAGTTAAATCGCGTAAACTAAAAATTGTCAATCAACGTAAACGGGCACCAAACAAATTAAAGTTTACGTCAAGCAAGCAATATATTTTTTTTTTGAAAGTAATAATCAACTTTTTATATTTTATTTTTATTGGTTACGTAAAACGCTTACGTTTCGTAATAAAATATATTTAGGCATACCTGGAAGCACCAATACCTATCTATACTCAACCAAATACCCACAATTATACCCAATACTCAAAAGTTTATAATTTCCTTACTTATACATACATATGGCCGGATACAAAGAAAGAAAACCAAAGATATTTTAGTTTGACTTTACAATTAACATGTGTTGTATAAACTTTCAAGCAAACTCTTAACCACTATTCTTATATCTTCCAACTCTTTTAAGAGCCCACTCCCCCCTATGAGTTTCTTACACAATGGTCATTCAAGCCTAACCATGGTTAAGTTAAAGTAACCTTAGCTAGTTAAATCTTGCTATAAAAGGCACCATATTCCAACTCTTCATTCACTACTTCATTTTACTAGCAAACTTAACACAAAAACTCTCCCAAAGAGCTCCTAGGTCACGGTTCAAAATACAAACCCATATACATTCTTAGTTTTTGATTTTACAAGTATTCCAGATGTAAAAAGTTCATTGCTAGGCATATCTAAGGTGTATTTGAAGCTTGGTTTAGCATTTACAAGGGTTTAATCAAGAAAGTTCAAGATTAGAGTTTCTTGAAAAATTAGGGTGTTTTAGTCTTGAAAGCTTGGATTTTGATTCTAAACCAGGGTTTAGAACTTGTTACTTTTCATCTTACTTCATCTTAAGGTCATCTAAAAACCATACTTTTTACATTTGTGATTTTATGTGTATATAATGTTTATGTAGTAAATCACCATCTAGGAAATATATTAAGATGTAAAATGGATTATTACTCTTGATCAAGGTTTGAAATACTTTTTCATATGCTATATTGATGTTAAAAACATGTTGGAATGAAAGTATATACATTATACAAGTATGGTTTAATTTATAAAAATATATATAAATTAAGGGTTTAAAGGTTTATTTATCAAAGTTTATAAATAAATAAATGTAAGGACTTGTTAATCTTGGACAAATAATGGAGTAAATGACTTAAAATACATGAGACTTATAGTATAAAGTGTTGTAGAGGAGTTGTAGCATTTTATTTAAGTTAAAAACTTTTAAAATCAATTTTATGAAAATATATAAAACCTACTGTTTTTATTACAAAAATAAAACATTTATTTTATATTTTTATAAAATACTACATGTTACAAGGACCGTAAGCATATAAAGAACTCGAAAATCCGAGCTATAATGAAGAAGTTACGCCATTTGCAAGTTTACGATAATAAATACTTTTATAAAAAGAAATTACTATTCATTATAGAAAACTTTTGGAAAATATTTTAATTAGATAGAATTTTTAATTACGAGGACGTGCTGGAAAGAATCACTAAAATCGGAGTTAAAACGAATAAGATATGACTTTTACGAGATTACGACAATTAAATTTATAAAAATAATTTTATAAAGTGCATGAACAGTAAAAATCACTGTTTATTAGAGGGTTAAAAATATTAAAATGTAATATTTTGATATATCTTTTTAATACGAAAGCCTGGACATAAAGAACGTACAAAACGGATTTAAAACGAGAAATATACACACTATTTTATACTTGTGCACTATTTCCTGACGTTAATAGTGTTGGTTCGTTTTTAATAAAAAAATTGCGAAACATTTTAGAATCACTTAAATTATATTTATACATGTTTTAAACTTTATAAATATTATTTTACAAAGGCGATTGAATTATTTATACGATTATACGAGTACAAATGCATGGTTATTATTTATCAAATGCAATTTAAATATTATTTCACAAATACAATTAGATGGTGATGTAGCTATATAGAATTATATATGGTATTAGTTATTCAAAGAACTTAGTACTCATACGACCTATAATTAATTAGGTTGCATTCGGGCACTTACGTGACTTTTTGTTATTCATTCACTCAAGGTAAGTTCATAGCCCCACATTTTACATTTATAATGATTTACAAGTTTTGGGGTGAGAACATGCTTTGTTTTACAATTGGACATAAGTGGACATTTTTACATTATGATTACGTGTTTGCCTAAGTAGCGATAACCCACTGAGCCCACTATCATGAACTGTCAATTACTGGATTGTAAGCGCGAATGTTATAGATAGATCTATTTGGGATTGACATCCCTGTTCGGGTGAGTAGCGCTCACTGTGCTGGTTTGCCAGACAACGATTGTATACCATGTCGGATTTGGGATGTTGCGGGTTGGAACATCATCAAGGGCAATGTAGGCAATTTATATTGCAATTCACACATGTCAAGCTTCAGTGTCATGAGCTCAGAGAAACGTAATTACACATTTTGTGATGTTTGCATCTGTTGCATTATCATACACTTAGGAAATCTTGTGGTCCTACATTATACATTTTACAAATCTATGAATTCACCAACATTATATTGACGTTTAAAGCATGTTTTCTCATGAGGTCAATGAGGTACAAGACAAAGGATACATTGGTGATCATATTTTGGAAGTCATGTGCATTAAAGATTTGGTCGCATTACATTTTGGGGAAATATTTGTTATGTACTAGATTCTTTACCTTTTGAACAATGAACAAGTAAAGCTATGGGCTTTTGTAACAAACAATTTGTTTAAATCCAATGTATTAGTTTTACAACTCTTTTTGAGGTCGTTCTCATATATATCTTTTGCTATTGATCTATGAAGTAACACTCCCATGACCCATATTCTGTTTTGACCTAATTTAGAAGTGTTACAAGCAGTCAACTTTATGTTGACATGAATACTTTTAAGCATGTTTTTCTCAGGTGAATTAGAGTGCTTGACATACATGATGTGCATTGGAGTCTAGACTATACAAGATTACATGCATGGATTTCTACAAACAAATCTCGTTGTATTACTTTCAAGATTTTCAATGTGATGTAATATGGGACAAGTGCTATTTTAATTTCAATTAAATCAACAAGATTACTTTTCAAACGACTCATTTAGATGTCGTTCTCTCATAGCTTGTATAATGTACATATGAAGTAACGCTCCCGGACCATACTTCCGCTGCGACTATTTTGGATGTGTTTATAATTGTGTATCTAGAGTTAGGTATAGAAATAGGTCAAAATGTTATTACTTGGTACATAACCTTTTCAAATATTGCATCATACAAAAGTTTTTCACGGGACATACATACACTATTTGTTGCATTAGTTGGTCATACTAGATTGCTTACAGATTAATAACGAGTTATATTACATAACGTAGTATTACTACTCATGATATATATATATATCAATAGCACACACACACACTAAAAGTTTATGTATAATCACTTGTGATATTATACTAGTGGGTTAAGGGTTTATGTGTGGTATAAGGGTTTAGTGTAGGGGTTTAGAGGTATTTGGTAAGATTTCGAATTTATGTATATATCACATTTGTGATATTAAAATCTAGTGGTTGAGGGGTTATTACAGTTTTTTGTATAGAGGTTTAGTGAGTAGGGGTTTAGGGTTTTTGGTATATATTTTCAAGTTTAAATGTATATTATATATCACTTGTGATATTATACCTAATGTATAGGGTTTCGGTTTGATATTTGAGGCCAAGAATTTCTCCACTCCTTTAGTAGTGGGTGATAAACATTGAGTATAAATAAGGGGTTACTCTCCTTCATTTTATTATCCTTAAATATCAAACCAATCTTGATTCAACAACCTGTTACTAATTCATACTCCATTTGCATTATCGCCTATTTCGGATCTTGGCTATTCTGTTGTTAAATAACGATGGCAATTGGCACAGGTCACCGATCTAATAATTATTCAGAAAGCAAAAGGAACGATCATCTCGATAATAATCATCGTCAAGAGCAACGTAACAAAGGTATTCTCAACAAATCCCATCCTAAATTTTTGTGAGGAACATAAGTCGTTTTCATCAATCTTTGTTTCTAATATCCCATGGAATGCGTCGGTCCAAGATCTTTGGGATATTTCAATTGGGGTTGTGGTGAGCGATGTTTACATGGCAAAGAGATCTAAATCGGGTCAATCGATTTGGGTGGTGTACGTTTATAAACGTTAATGAGATCAATCAGTTTGTTTCCAATCTAAGAACGGCTTGATGGTGGTTTTCATTTATTTTGCCGATGTGGCGAAGTATGGTTGAACTTATAATAGACATGTGGAACGTTCTGGGGACGGCAAACCAGTGTAGGTATCGAACTCTCCAATCTGTTAGTATCAACGAGTAAATGTTTTCAGCTTTTAACTGTATGCTAAAGAGGTCTCTGGGGCAACAAATCAAAAAAAACTGGACATGTCGGGCAAATACGGTACAAGTAATGCTGGAGCAGAATCTGTGGGGGTGTCGGATTGTAACAAGGTATATAAGGAAGCGGGTAATGAAGCGGTGATGTCTAATCTTCGGTAGGACGATTGTTATGATTTGGATGGTAAGGAGCGTAGTTATTCTTGCTAAGTTAAAGATTTAAGTGTCATTTAAGAGCTTCTAAAACATAAGTCTTCTGAGGGTTTCGATGATGTTGGTCTTAGATATGTTAATTAAGGGGACGTTGGTTTGGTTGGAATTCGACTCTATGGATCAAGTGGAAAGCGTCAAGACTTCAAAGGCGTTAAAAGAGATATTTTTGGAGTTCAAAGATGTTTCTCACGATTTTATTCCAGATGAAAGATGTGTTTGGATAGACCTGGTGGGTCTGCCATTGGCATCATGGGCTCCAGAGGTTTATTAGAAGTAGGGTGTCGGTGGGGAGCAGAGTGTTTAAGGATATTGGTAAGTGATGGACCATTGTATAATGGGAAAGGTTTGATGTCCTTACAGAGTCTTTACTATCGTGTGGTAGGTCCTTCTAGTTTCATATGGTAATCGGACTTATCGTATTATCGCTACTGAGTTTGCATATTGGGCGCCCAATATTGAATCGATGGAGGTCAATTCCGAGTCTAATCCTCTGGAAAGGAAGGATGCAGAGGGTCCTAGTTTGGATGAAAGTTTGGAAAATGAGGAGCATTTGGATGTCGATAGTTGTGATTCAGATTCCCCTAAGAATGTTAACAATGATTCGGTGTCGCCTTCTAGTCGGGTTTTGCGAGAGGAGTTGTTCGTGGGTGAAAGTAATCTTGTGGACCCTTTGAAGAAGGCGAGATTCGTGATGATTCGGTCTTGTATAATGATGGGTGTATTAAGGATTGCATGGAAAAGAATTTGGAAGATGATGCTGGTGAGATTCTTGGAGTTCATTCTCAGGGTGATTGTGGTAATGTTACCACTGATGATAATGAGGATGTTACGCAAGTTATTGCTCCTGAAAAAGACTCCATCATTGCGCCTCCATCTACACCCCCGGGTAATGATTTAAATATTGCTGTTGAGTCTGGTTCTTCGTGGATTGATTATATTGGTCCTCTAACTAGTGACGAGATAGATTCTGATAAACGATGGAGCTATAGAGACCCCAATGGAAATATTCACGGGTTGTTCTCTCTCGCGCAACTACGTTCGTGGAAAGATTATTTTCCTAGCGATCTTCAGATTTGGAGTTATTATGGCAACGTTAAATAAGCTATTCTTCTTCATAATGCCTTATCGAGACAAACAAAGGATGCCGGTTAGATCACTTTTTGGTATGATGCCTCGGGTGTTCGGTTTCGTTCATGGGAGTTAATTCAGTTGGCGCCATGGTGAGATCTTTCTTATTCTAATAGCCTTTGGTTGTTTTGCGAGTTCGTTTCGTTAGAGTTTTATGTTCCTTTTCGTTCTTTGTTTGTTGGATCGTTTTTGCGTGTATATCGTCTGCTAGTTTCTTTCTAGCCTTTTTTAATAAAATTCCATTTGCCGTTCAAAAAAAAATTCATACTCCATTTGCTCACATCATACTTCATTTGTGTATTGTTTTGTGCTATCAACATTGTTTTGTGTTGATTCGATTGCTGCCGAAAAAGACACGTGTTGGCTGCATCAAATCCTGGGCTTGTACGTTGTAGACTCGCAGCAAATAAACGAGTTCGTATTAAGCTTTAACGACAGAGAATTATCTCGTGCAGTTTCTGTCCTTTTGTTGCAGGTTTCGTGTTGCTGTTTGAAGTGCTTTTGGTTGATGCTCGATCGGGTTACAGTGGGTTATTATATAGGCTGTTAGTTCGTCATTGTTAGTGAGCTTTTATTGTTTACTGCATTGTTCAATTTATTCCAACAGTACATATATGACAATACCACTTATCATCTTCTTGTTGAGATAGAATAAGAGTATATTCAGAGTGTGATACGTGTTTTAACGTTTTTGGAAGCTCTGCACAAAATTGATGAAGTGAGTTGTAACACGAATTAGCACACTTATCTTTGATACCAATCGATTTCTTTCTTGAACCAATCACACCGACTTTGGAAGTCTTGTTCTATAACTAACTAGCCAGCGTCGTCATCATATTCTTCTTCATATTCAGGATATGTTGGTTGCATATCTATGAGACAGATGATGCTAGTGTTCGAGCACCTTCATTGTGATTGTATATTTGTAGATTTTGTCTCTCTCGAAAGATCTAAATTGGATTATCTTACTTATAAACTGAGTGATATCCCAATGGCAAATCTAAAGACCATGATGTTTATAATGTTCTTTTGCTAATTTAATGATTAGAATTCTTATCCTTTCAAAGCATCATTCTCTGTCTCATGAAATGAACTGATACTTGGAGTATCATCATACTTGCTAGTATTCACTTTTGTTGAAAAAAACAAATATTTTTATTGTTTCATATAATGTGTTGCTTAAAGTAAAACCTTTGATGTCTTCTGGTCTTATATTATCAAAAGAATCGAGAAATACTCTCTGCTTGAAGAAGAGATGTCTAAAGTGAATATTGAACATTGACCCTCTAATTCATGTACGAGACTAGGAACTTAAAGCTAGATCTATCAGGAGAAATGGCGATAAATTAAACTTTTATATCATAAACTTCGATTATTACAAATTCACAAGTGCAAGTCACATAATTTACATAGCAAAGTTTTAAACAGCATCCTCTCTCAATAAGAAATAAGAGAATAAAATACGAACCATCAAGCATCTACATTTTGGACTGGATACGGCTCAAACTTGCTTCAATTGTACCGTGTGGTTCATCAGTTGGCAAGTACACGTCGTCTTCAAACTGTCGAATTGCATTTACAATAAGAGGACAATGCATAAGCACAAAAACAAGATTCTGACTTTAAAATAATTCATTAACAAATGAGCATTGCTAACTCTACCTTCACGATGACAGGATTGACTTTGCTTGATAAATTTACTGGCAGAAAATGGATATTGGGCATTCTCAACTGGATTAATGATACTTCTGGGAACCTGTATTTATTATTTTTCAACGCTGTGAATCCAAATTCGTATATAATACATATCGTGTGCTAATCTAATTAAGAAAAAAGAGAGACCTTCCGAGAACAGCTTTCGCCATATAATTAAGAGTGGCTTGAACAGATGGACTGTACACGCCTTCTTTAGGAGGACCAAAAAAAGTGTCGACTAAAACCTTCTTCACATTTAGGTAATTTTCTGTGAAACCAAATGATTTATTGCTAATGCTTGATAGAGATTCAAAATAGTATCTGCATCCAGAAATCAACCCATTACATGGCTATGTAATAAAATTATTGGAAATCATTTTCTTTTTCTTATTTTTACTTTTGATGTAAGGTTACCTCCATGATGCAGAGACCTCTGTAGCAAGCATTCTCTCTCGTGTTTCAGGTAGTATTGTGTTTTGGTCCCGGATGAAACCCTCGAAACCCGACTGCCGTTTAAACATATTACGTAAGTTACCCAATAGCAGAGATATACAGCTAAGATATAGACAACATTCAAGGAGGGAAGTAAATTACTTGTGTTGTCTTCAGCAATGCCAATCCATCAACACCAGAAGTCACCCGCAAAGCACCATTCTTGTTTAGAATAACTTCGGTTGTATGTCTCTCAGATCCAAGTTTAAAACCTTTTTAATAGGAATTTTATTAAAATTTTATAATTAATGCCTAGAGTTAATGTTCTTTTAAAAACTTATCATGCATTCTATGGGACTTCAAACAGCCTTCGAGTTTTGATATCCTACTGTCCCCAATCTAATATCAGATGAGACATTAAATGTAAAAAAGATCCACATATTAGACCGCAACATGGTGCTTTTGCTTCAAGCACACTGCTAAAAAACTTAGCATCTTTTACTAGTAAAATAAGATCAATATTATCAACATCTTTTAATGACTGACGGTGCAAAAAAAAAGTAATTGTCGGCACAAGATTCCGACAAACGGGAATTTTGCATTTATCTCGGAAGCAGGGGAGTAGTAAATTAAGGAAGGTAGTCAAAGAACACAGCATAGAGAAAGAAGCCCTAGTCAAGTAGAATATGCAGGCAAGTATAATTTTTGGCAGCAGTTTCTATAGAGGGATGTCAATGTCAGCTCTGGTAAGGCAAGTGTTCTAAACTAATACTCCTTAAATATCAAAAGGCAGTCAAATCTAATGTCTGTAAGTAATTCAAAATTACTTATACCACATCTGAAGACATGATAAAATATGGCTCAAGGTAAAGCTAGTAAAGTGCCGATTTAGGCCTCAGAATATTTAAGCCCCCGATTTTTCAAAGCCATTTATGAATATGTAGCCGGCCACAGATTTTCTTATCGAGGTCTCGATATATAAAATCCCTTATTTACTAAAACTGCTAAAATGTAAGGGATATTTTATTACTTTTTGTTTATTTTTTTAGATCAATACCACTAAATCCTTATTTGAGTTTAAGAAACACGACTATATCCATTTTTTTATTATTTCAAAACAATGAATTATGCTCATTTAAATGCTAATTCTAATGACTTTTATCCAACAATGTAACTAAACTACATGTTTAAAGAATCACTTATGAATAGTGTCTTAATGAACGTAAAAGAATAGGCTATTTTTCAACAAATAAACATGGAGCTATTTTTCACATTATTTTGTTTCTTCAGTTAAACTTAAACTAGAGAGTAGGGCTGTCCAAAAAAACCGAGGAACCATACCAGAACTGAACCGTATATTAGAACCATGGTCCAGTTCTTGGTTCCTAAAATTCCAAATTTTCGGTTCTCGGGACGGTTCGGGACGGAACCGGCCGGTTCCGGTACTTTCCCGAAAAGAACCGTTCTTTTGAAAATATGAATTTTTATAGGGTTTGTTTGGGACATTATTTAGAACATGTAGCCTTTTAAGAAAATAGAAAATAAAACCCTACCCATTAGGCCATTACTAAGCTGTAAAAAATTCTAAAACCTAAAATCCATAACAACTTAAAACCCTAACCTTTAATCCACATCATTTATCATCATCAAGATCATTCATCAACATGAAAGTAAGTTTTATTTGACTCAATTAACAAAATAGTTATAAAGACAAACAAGTGATAAGAGTGTTAAGCTTTTTCGAGGTTTGGAACACAAATGCGTGTTCTTGATACTTTTGAACAATTATTAACTTATATTCTTTACATTTTGTGTTTTTGTTTATGTTATTTTGAACTATTGGAATTATTGGAACGATTTGCATTGTTTTGTGACATTTTTTTGTGTGTGTTTGAATTGTTATAGTATGTCCTTTATGAGTGATTAAAAAAATGAATTTTTTAAACACAATGGTTCTCGTCGGGAATTACCGAAAATTCCCGTACTGGAACGGGAACTGAACCGAAGAAATTGGGACGGTTCACGGTTCCACATTTTCCTTATTTTCAGTTCTTGGTTCTTGCGGTTCCGGTTCCGGTTGGGTCCGGTTCTAGTACTATGGACGCGCTTACTAGAGAGCACGAACAAGGCTCGTTCGCGATGCTTCGTTTTTTTAGCTCTACTTATAGATTATCATGAAACGGAAGTTAGGTTTTCTTTTTTCTTTTTTTTCTCTCTATCTTCAATCAACTTTTAGATTCTCATAATGTTTTTGGTTTGATAGTTGGATGTTCTTTTAATCCATTGAATCGAAAAGCTAAGCTTAAGCAAAAAGAAAAAAATTATTGGAAAGGCCTCATTTTAAGTTTCGCTTTAGGCCTCAAGAAGGCTTGAGCCGCCCTGCAAATGACTATTTGCAATAAAAATATAACTGTAGTCTTATTCTAATATCGAATAGCCGTAAATTTGCTATGGGGCTCATTTAGGATGAAGAAAAGTTATGAAGTGAAGCACTGGAGGTGTCTTACCATGATCATGGGGCTGACCATCAATGCTGATACGCTCCCATGGCTTTTCAACTATCTTGATGATCGCAGTGGTAACCTAACAAAACAAATGGATTTTCGCAACAACCAATAACTATTACAAGTGGAAATTTAGTGACAATTCAATCAACTAGGATAACTTGGTTAATGAACCGTGTAACAAAAAAATTTGACACCGTCATAAAACCAAAAGTACTATTAAAATGTAATCAAAATTACTTCGATAGACAACATCACATCCTACAAACACAATTATACAATCATTAATCAAGATCTAAGTACATATTATTAGTGAAATTTACCTGTTGATAAAATGTTGTAAAGTGCTTAGCAAGGATAATTGCAAATTCCTCCACAGAAACTTGCTCTGAGCACTCCTTTGCCTTCACATATACCTACAATACCATCAGTCACTAGGTGTGTAAGTACGTCATATACGGATCCATTTAGCTTCAAATTAATGATTTAAGTCATAAACCAACGTGACTGGACCTACGGCTGCAAACAAGTCAAGCCAAGCTTGAGCTCAGCTCGATAACTCGATGGACCTACACGATGCAGGCTCGAATACTAATAGCAATATTATTTCAAATATATATAAATTCTAAATTCAGTTGTAAAAACTTATCTACATTCGACATATAAGCTGGAATAAAATTCGGTCATAAGTTGAGAAAACCATCTTGAAAAAAGTCTACAGGTAATAGAAATCCGACAGTTATTCACTAGCTACTCTAATTAATACAAATATTTTTACACGCATATGTAATACATAGTATTACATAAAGCTCGAGATCCTATTTGGAGGTTGTCTTAGGTTATCTGATGAGCTTATTAAATGAGCTTATAAAAGTTTCTAATAAGCTAGCTTACTAACCATGCTTATGTAAATTTGGAAAAGCTCATAAACCTGACAACCAACTTGTCAGCTTGTCAAGTTGAATCTGGGTGTTTGTTTCGGCTTATAAAGCCGGCTTATGGCTTCTATGGTTTTGGGCTTATGTTTCATAAGCTCACTTTTTATGGTTTATTTTGAAACTATTCAGCTTGTATAAGTTTAAAATGACATAATAAACTTATTAAGCCGAAAAGTTTCAAAATAAGCCATAAAAAGTAAGCTTATGAAACATAAGCCCAAAACCAAATAAGGGTCGTAAGCTCATAGACCTAAAAGGTGAGTTTTTCGAAATCTACATATACCCGTAAATAAGTAATCTAATAAACACAAACACCCCTCCTAAAATAAAATATTAACGAACTAGAAAATGAAATCACATACATATAAATAAACAACTGATAAAATGATAAAGTGAGCATACAGTGTTTTTCATGGTATCAGTAGCGACGATATCGGAATTATCGGCAGAAACATAGGCGTTGATGCAATCCGAGAGAAGACTAATACTAACGTTCCATTCGACAAAGACATGGCGGCCATTTTCACCCGATCTCCACACTCGACCAACTCTCACGCGCTCCTTACCGTGCCTTTGTTCGAAGTTCAATCCGTCGATTTGTTTGGTCGCCATGTTACTTTTGTCTGTCACTGATCAAAGCTTTTATAAACTACTGTATGTGTTTTGTTATTATTAATTTATTATATAAAAACAGTGGGATCATGTGAGTTATGCGGTATAAGCCCACAGAAAATACACACTTGCGTATTTTCTTGGTGTTCCTATGTTTGTGAGTGTGGTGGGCCCACATGCCGCAAATGGCCCACGTAAGATTATGTGTGAATGTGTGATCAACCATATTTGGTTTGTTTTCGGATACTTTTGTGAAACTAGCAGGTTATCTGCGCGATGCTACAGCGAACACTCTGTGACGATTAATTGAAATATAAAAAGAATTTGATATCAGTGAGGTTTGGTTTATCCGTTTTTATCGAATCTGATAAGTCCATTTTGATTCGTCTTCGGACGGCTTTTATTGGCTAGCCGAACCGATGGTGACTCCAGTTCTCGGTTGAACCCGTTGGTCCAGTCCAGTTTTTAAAACTATATGCACCATCATTTTAGGGAGACATCATATTGTATGTTTTTTTAGATGTATGCTTTTAATTGTCGTACAATGTGAATATATGATTGTATTTTTAAGTAATTGGTGTATTAATCATTTATTAATTAGTATTAGTTATTTTTTATTTTTAAATATTTATGTAATGTGTGTTATAATATGAGTGTTAATTATGTTTTAATTGTCAAGTTTTAATTATGTTTATATGGCTTGTACACTATGCATATGATTCTAAGTTGAAAATTCAACCCTTCTAAAAAATAAAATGCAAACATGCTTAATAAGTTGTTAGGACCCAAGAATCGCTTTCACTTCACCATGGTAACCAAGAAAATGGAAAGAAGGTATGAAGAAATTGTAGAGAGAGGTTTAGATAGAGAAAGTAAGAAAGAAGAGAGACAATGGTTGATAACTTGCAAATGTGAGAAAATACAAATGAGCACCAACACCCTCTCCACACTTAGAGAGCGCTATTTGTACTTCCTATGGGCCGGCTTTCATTAAGCCTTATGGGCCGAGTAGGTTTGTTTATTGGGTCAGACTCGGGATAACTTGGGCTTAAGCCCGCAATGCTTACATTATTAGATTAAATAACGAGTCCGATACCCGTAACTAGCCTATTACAACATATATTAAATAAAGACCGTGCTTTCATAATTAGTAGTCGAGCTTCCTTGTCCGGCTCAATATTTTGAGGCTAACAATCTCCCCCGAAGCGAGGCTTCTTGCAGATTCTGAGCTTCCATGTTCACAAACATATTTGAGGCTAACAATCTCCCTTAATGTGTGGTCTTCGAATTTCTGAGGTGAGATCTTGAATCTTGCTTCCTTGAACTTCTTGAGATTGCTTTGTCATTAAGTTCTTGAGTCTTTGGTCTTTATTATGTTGTAGGTTGGTTCCTTCATGCTGTGCGATCTTTGATCTTGAGCTTTTGTCATTGTCTTTCGACTTTGTCTTTGATTTCGATATCTCTAAATCTTTTCCTTATTTGTCTTGATCGTCTTTACCACCTTGCGATCTTGTGTCTTGACCAACATGCTCATTCTGTAACACCCCTAAAATCGGGTCGCAGCGGAAAGGTAACAATGGGGTGCTACGTCAAAGTACAAAAATCAAGATATAGAAAACGACCTTAAATGGACGTTAAAAATAAGTTTCATTCGATGTCATTACAAAAGATCAGAGTTTTCACGTTAGGTCCCATAGTTTTATTTAAAAGACATTAAGATTTTATAAGACAAAAGTTTTATTGAATTTAAGAAATCAGAATCCCTCTAATAGATATCCGTCACGGCTCCCATCCAAGCTTATGCCTCAGCACCTGAGATTAAAACATGCTAA
>BQNB010030700.1:23140-49698 GCA_026074375.1 Tanacetum coccineum | reverse complement strand
AAGAGGTGCTTCGTTACAGAACCACAATAAATCCTCGCGTTGTGGTTTGATTGTTCTTAATCTTATCTCTTGTCTTACATTATTTTCTCATACTATCCTATTAATTGTTTAGATAAGTATATTGTTCATATTGTGCAAGTGTTGAATTCACATAAAGTCGAATCTAGAATTTTTACAAACACTTTAAAACCTTAAATTAAAAAGCGGTAAACTATTCAACCCCCCTTCTAGTTTTCCACATATATTACACACATAATTTATGAGATGTACTAATCAAATTGCGCGTGAATTATTATTACTATTATTTAAATGAACCTGCTCTAACCTTTGCAAAAAGGTAACCACAATCAGATCTGTTAAAGATCGACTTTTTCGACCAACCAACTGCTCTTGGTATAACATTTGGATCTTTAATCCACCAACAATTGCATCTTTCAAATGACTCAAAGATCTAAACCTACATAATATACCAACTTATAGTCAAAAACTTATATCCACATTCAAAATTAACAGAGTAACAAAAATATTTCAATATATCGTAATATGGTTTACCTGGAAAGCAAAAAACAAAGCCAGAAAACGTATACGTAGGAACATACATTCGATCTCTCTTCATTCCAAAATAGTGTTCATCACTGTGCTTTTCTATCACATTTTGAATTTGGTCATATAAATGTGTCCATATGTGCTCACCTAATGGAAAACAATTCCAATCTTCTAGACTTTCAACCAACCAGAACAAGGTATCATCCACCGAGCATGTTAACAACCGACCCATAAAGATAACCTCTAAACATAAAATAAGACAAAGACGTATGAAGTCTTGATCACATAGCTTTTGAAATGTCTCTTCATCCTCAATAACACCAATAACATCTAAGTTTGTTACACTTAAACCTAGCTTATGTGGAAAAACTCTATTACGAAACTTTAGCTCCCAGGAAGTATATAAACCAAAGTTTACATGGTCAAAAGGCAAACCAGTAATGAGAGCAAACTCTGGACGACCAAAATGCAGACTATGACCTTCAGTATAATAAATGTGAGGCATATCATAATGAGAAGCATCCACTTTATGTTGTTTTCATAGCATATAATCTATGAGTTGTGGTTCATGATCAAAAAACAATAAATCTAACCAACAACCGAAACAACTACTCCTAAACAAGTTTCGTCGATTAGCATCTAACTTTTGCTTTATTAACCAAAAGTAGTTTAATTTACTCCTGATTATGACTTTAGATTCTAAGTCCTAAAAACAAAAAAATTAAAACATATTTCAAAATCAAATTAATTAAATTCAAAGTAAAAATATAACATATGAGAGTAATGATAATCATTAAATTAAGGGATTTATGACTTTCAATAGCAAAGTTTTTGATTAAAAGTCGTTAAACAGGCATCATTCTAAAATAAAACGATTTGAATTCTATAATGCAAAAATCAATAACAAAACCTATAACGTAAATGGGTTTGATAATTTAAAAATAAGAAATGAAATCACGTACCCTGTTATACCACATTATGGATCTGGCGATACTCATGTTCAAAAATTCTAGCCAAAGCTTACAATAATAGAAGCATTCATGGGGAGAAGATGGAAGACTTGGGGACGATGGAGAAGATGAAGAAAATGACGGGTCGGCAACACTTAGTAGAAGATGGATGATGGAGAAGATGGAAGGGAGGGAGATGATCAAACTGTGTGTAAAAATATTTTTACACACAGTAAAGTGTGTATAAAAAGATAATAAAGTGTGTGTATATTTAAAAAGATACACATAGTATATATACATATACAAAAATATGTATTAAAGTTGCCCAAATAAAATTAGTTTGGTTTCCCTACGGTACAAGTTGCACCATGTTAATTGTACTTGTGTGTAAGATTTTTTCAAAATAAAATATTAGTGTGAAATTACATTTTAACCAGTTGTCCTAAGTACAATTCACCCCGAAAGTAGACGTTGCCCAAAAACATCCCAAAAACATATCAATATTTATACTTTACACATACGGTACACTGGCAAATTCTTCCATGGTTGTCTAGTTAGCCAAGTTGCCCGGAGTACAGTTTTGGAAAAAGATGGTTCCTGTGGCCTTAGGGTTGCATTTTGGGTTTGGATTTTAGGCCACTTTTGGAATTATCCCTTAAAAGAACATAAGCAGATGTACGAGGCGTGTTTATAATGGTCAACGAAATGCTTTAACAAATTTGCCAATTATTTCAAGTTAATTACATAGTTCCATTACTTTACTTATTTCCTCCTGTTGATAAGAACTTTGACACATCTAACGGGCTTAGATCGTCTTCTTATTCTATCCTACTTAAAGAAGCTATCTTACGTTAACCTCCCTATATATATATATATATATATATATATATATATATATATATATATATATATATATATATGAGGATTTAAAAGTTTTAGAAGGATATTAATGTAATCACGAAAGTTTAGAAAAGATATTGAATTAATTACAAAAGTATGGGAAAGATATGGACGAAACTTAAAAAGGTGAAAAGAACATTGATGAAATATCTAAGTTGGTAAGGATATAAATGTAATTTCCATTATTTTTATATCATAATTAGATTTTCCATGTAACATCTATACGCAAAACCAAGGTTGCCAAAATCGTGAAGCGGTAGTCAGACAACCGACCCCTTGTAGCCTGTAATTCGTTTAGACGGGATCAATAAGTGATTAATCAGATTGGCATTTCCGTTAAGTTTTGGTTATTTCCCGCAACATTATCCTTAACAAAAATTGTAATAGATATAAACAGCTACTTTGAGTGATTAAAACAAGGTTACCATGGGTTTTTTCTATTTCCGGCAAGATTTTTTGGTTTTTGACAAGTTTGACCACAATTGACCGTCGTTAACCACCGTTAACCATTGTTGCCGATTTATTTGATCGATTTACACAAATTAAAAATGTTGATAGCCCAGTAACACCTATACGGTGATTCAACAAGCTTATAAGCTTTTTTTTACAACACTATAGAATAATCAAATTTTAATTTAAAAATATTATAGCATAGATAATTAAACTAAAATAACAAATTCTAAAATGTATCAAAGAACTTCTAAAAACACTTTAATGAAACTAAAAACGAAAACAATTTTTTAAAATCATATGTGGTTCCAACAACATAAATCGAGCAACGTAAGATCAATTTTTTAAACACGTCAACTATTTTTGCTAGTACGTTAAACGAAAATTTGATATTTAAAAGCATTAAAATCAACACATTAATATTAAAAGAGTATTTTGCTAACAACACATTACTCAAACTTTTTAGAAAATTTTAATTATAAACTAAATTAAACTTTTATTTATAATCAATAACATTACATTAAAATTATAAAAACATACATTTATCATTTTGTTGACACATAGAACTTCTACAATATCAATTTTTTATAATTTCCCAATACTAATGAACAGTAACTTCCACATTAAATAATCTCACAAGCCTCATAGTTAAAAAATTATATTTTAATCTAATAAACAGTAATAAAATTAATAAAATAATCCCTCTATTATGTGTGTGCGAAAACAAATTATCATCACCATTAGTAGAAACGGCGAATAATTTTTTATTACTTGCCACCAGATCCCCATTATGCCGGCGAATAATTATCATCACCATCAGTAGAAACGGCGGATAATTGAGTTTGAACGATTTGTGTTTACACGTATTTATGACCTAATTTGTTTGTATTGTATTCATATTTATGTAAAAACAATTAACAAATTAGGGGTTTTAGTTTCTATGTTTTGATTGATTGAAATGGAATTTAAGTTTATTTATGTTTTGATTAGTTGATATTCATTTTATGCCCCGTTGGGATTTGCTTATTGAAAATAAGCACTTTGAAATAAGCTGCTTATTGAAGAGTTTTTTAGTGGGTATTTTTTTGGTGAATTTAATGATGTTTTGTGAATCTTGCAGGCTCAGTTGAGGAAAGGGGATTTTAGATGATACGCTAAGGTTGTTTCGATTGCGCTTGATCACGTTATTGTTTTTCAAGTTTTTTAAGTTGGTATTCAACTTAGTTACTTATTCAACTTCTGCTTATAAATAAGTACTTATAAGCTACTCAAACTAAACATTACAAAATCTTGAGTTTGGATTTGCTTATTTCTAATAAGTGGATAAAGGAACGCTAAAGGGTTACATATCTCTTCTTAAATGTTTTAAGGTTAAAAATGAGGGTACAAGAATTTGATTTTATTGAAGCTATTATGTGACAACCGTGGCTTGAGCAGGTTGGTTAAACCGTAGTGTTGACCTAAATATCTGTTCTATAAGTATGGTTTATGGGTATGTGTGTTTCTATGTGTTCTATGTGTGTTTTATAAGGATTTGAGAATCAACCTAGTGAGTGTGAGAGTCTCATTGAGGTGTGATTATGATGGAGTTTGCATGAGTGCATTTCATTCACTTTTGAGTGACATGTAAATGACTTGTGAATTTTGAGCGTTTATGTATTTTGTGTGTATGTATTTATGTGTAAGTATTTATGTATTCATATTATTAGGTTTTAGAGTTTTAGAAGTTAGTAATATAGTTAGAAAATGTAAAATTATTTAATTTAGTAGTTTTAGGGTTTTGAAATGTTAAGTTGTTTCGAGGTTTAAAAATGAAGGTCCTGCGGAATAGAGATTTGGGAATAGTTAGGGCTTTGTAAAAATTACCAAACATTAAGGTTTTTTTATAACAAATAAATGTTTTATAAAAAAAATAAAAAAATAAAAAAGATTGTTAGATATGAGTAAAAGACTCGGTCACCCCGTATATTTATTGTTTATAATAGTTCGTAGTTTAATAGTTAATCGTATGTCTTTCGGTTTTAAGCCGGGTTCTAATACCCGGTATTTTGTAAAAACTATATAAGCCTCTTCCAACTTTGGAAGAGGTAAGCTAGTCATTTTCACTTTTCTTATTAAACACATTTTCTCTCACTAGAAAATCCCTCTCATGTGTTTCTCTCTCTAGAAACTAGCCCAATCACAAGAATCATCACCCGTGTTATGAATTAAACGATCCTACAATTGGTATCAGAGCCTAAGTGGATTCGTGGTTGATTCTTATGGTTATATAAGCTCTAATTCGTCCTTATTTTGGCTTAGAAAAGCCCACGGCTCAAAAGGAAATTCGGGCTTAATTTGTTGGTTGATCTTGGTGTTTCTCTTGCTCTTCATGTTAAACAAGATGTATTGTTGCCATAACAAGTGATTTACAAGCTCCTAGCTCGATTATAAAGCTTAAAAGATTCGAATTTATTTTGTGTTCTTCGTGGAGAGTTGCTTCATATTGGAAGATTCACAAAGATATACGAGTTAAGGTGTGTTTAATCGTCATATACACACTTAATATTGTATGTTGTAGCTTAGTTTCGTGGCTAGAAAGATCATATGGCTTGATTTTGCTTAATTCGTCCAAGTGTTCTTCGTGGAGGTTTGCTTATTTTATTATTGTTCTTCACGGCGAGTTGACAAGGTAGGGACAAGATCCGGAAATTTAGGAAAAAGTCAAAGGCGAGTTGCCAAGCCCTCCTTACACTTAGGCAGAAATTGGGTCAATACATATGCTATCAGAAACACTAAGCTATTGTCTGGTATTGAAGATAGTCATCATGGACCCATTGATGCAATGCAGAACCCTCCCCAGCCACTCAAGTTTGGAAAGACTCTTGTTTCAAAACTCATAGAGATTACACATGTTTCTATTAACTTTCTCACTCCGAGATTGTTAATATTGAAAAGGTGGCAATCAGCTCGAGCCTCCGATTATTAAAACCAAATGTGCATTATTGAGTCTAGAGCCATAAAAGAGATCATCCATAAATCTTATTAGGACACTAATACAAAATATACTTGTTGAATCACACACTGTAATAACAAAAAATATCTTAAGAGTCCTACGTATTATTCTTGTGATTTTGCCAGAACATCAGAGTGATACTTAAGTATTCACAGTGACGATAAAAATCCTTCTAGAGCCAACATCAAACAAGCTCTGTGGTAGGTGACTTGTGAGATCCTACATGGATCAAACTTATGATACTGGATATCGATTCGGTCCAGCTTATGAATTGATGGATGAATTTTGAAAAAGATAAAATTGTTGATGTGTTATATAACCGTTTGCATCCTAACACACCAATTGATTTTCCTAAATCAATTTTCAGTCTTATGTCCATGGGAAGCCTCATAAGGGTATCTAGACATAGGAAAGTTGAACACGAATTGACTACTCAATCGAGAAGATAGTAATTTACCGATTCCACTCATACCGATGTTTGCTTTTGAGACTTCCGGTTTGAGAACAAAAATAAAGCTAGGTACGATGAATATGATACTCACATATTAGAGAATTCAATACTACATGCTTGAAATCCTGTCAAGAAGATTCATCTTTAAAGATAAATCTACCTGATTAGAGGTCGGTACTCACAACACCAAAGGTTGATCTAACCAAACACGGTCGAGTGACAAAGCCATATTCGACCATAAGCTTTATTGCTAACTATTTGTTTGCATATCAATCCTATGGTGGTGAAGCCTCAGTTCTGATGAGTCAAAGTAAATGCCACATGCTCATACCCGATCGACATCTGTAAATCCATTATGAAAGCTCAAGTACATGTTTCAAAAGACTTCCGCTACTCTGATACTGTACGTGTTCCTTGAAATGATGAAGTTTAAAAGTTAAAGAATTTTAAGAAAGATGAATATACAAGCTTTCAAGACAAAGAAAGGTATGAGCATGTTGGTCTGAAAGTCACAAGATCACAAGAAGGCAAAGATTTCAAGATGGCGAAAAGAGATTATGCTTGTTTGATGATCTCAAGCAGCTCAAGATCACATACAAGTCAAGCTAAAGAAACAAGCTAAAGCCTAAAAGTCTGAAGATAACTACTTCACATTCACAAGATAAAGATCAAGAAATAAAGACTACGAGCAAAGACCAAAGACATTCTTAGAATGCTAATCTTAAGCTTTTGTAAATTAGAGTGACCTCCCTTAGGGGGAGATTGTAAGAAATATGGAAAAGACTCAGGCACTACCAATATATCGTTAAGTAGCTCGTAGTATAATATTTGGAACTTAGCCAAGCTAACCGGGTCAACATAAGAATACCCCTTATGTTGACCGACTAATGTAAGGGTATAAATACCCCTCTCCATTCTATGGAGAGGGTTGGTTGTTTCATTTCTCTCATAATACATTTCCTTCTTTCTCTCTCTAAATGTTACAACCCTTCTTTCTCTATCTAGCTTTTTTTATGTTCATTTGTTAAGTGATTTGATACTTCTACACACGTAATGAAGCTATGTCCTAACCATACCTAAATCAGAGATCATATATATTTCTATATGTAGTGCATAACTAAGTAAGCTTATAACCTAAATTTTGACCCTATATCGATCAAGATTACAAAATTCATATAAACTTCAGACTCAAAAAAACTTCTTGGGCGGGTGTTTGTCTTAGCTTATTTGATGGGCTTATGAGCTTACTGAAGATTTGATAAGTTCAAAAGCTCATTTTTAATGTTACATGGTTTATTCACTTGAAAATATCAGCTTATATAAGTTATAAGCTCAAAAGTCACTAAAACTGACCTTATAACCTTAGGAAACAAGTCAATAACTACCTTAATACAATAAGCTACTCAATACCTTTGACCAACAAAAAATTATCATATTTGATCAAATTTTAAACGTACATTGCACTATAAACTACTAATAACCTAATCCACTAATATATGAGATAACATTACAGAAACTAAATTGTTATAATGTTGTTATAATGCTTCCTTATCTACATATTTTAGAGCAAATATTTAGTAAAATAAGCAGCTTGTACATACTTACGGAGTAAATTATAAAGAGGACTTAAAGCGGCAATTCCAAGCACACCCGACTTAAACTTAATCATGAAGCCGATAAACACAAAGGAAAAGAATAACCTGTCAGGGAGTATATGATATTTGTCGGCTTTCCTCTTACCCAACACATGTGGAAACTTCAATAAAGGTATGTATATGATATTTGAGCATATAGGAACACTCCAAATGAGGTTTAGACTTAGAAAGGAGCAAAAATGAATCCTCTTGTTTTTCTATAAAACGCCAATTCAAAACTTTTATCAAACGCCTCTAGCCAAGGCCGAGACTTCTTTCTAAACCTAGTATGATCATACTTTCAACATACCAACAAGCAAAAGTAATTATTTGACCTTAATCCAGATTTATGTTGTTCCTAATTACATAACGGGCTTTACTCCCTTATTGGTTAAACTAAGTCAAAGTTCACTCTGCGTAAACGCATCCTTTCTCGCTATGGGATATGCTTTACTTAAGATGCAAATCACTTAGCTTGTTTGCATCAAGATGATTAATGATCAAATCCATTGTTGATTATCATGGATTAAAGTCTAAATGACTAATTGAGTTTGTGGTATTTGGAAGTTAATCATACTTTGACTTTTCTTACTTCTTTACCCATACAAATGTTTTTACAAACTCACATGTATTCCTCACATGTACAAGTCCACACTTCTTGTACACAATCCCTCAACCCTCTTTCTAATCACTTGTTTATCCTTCTTACCCAACAAGTGATTTCATCTCTTCTACACACACTCCAAACATCTCCTTCCTAAACAATCCCATAATCGTATATGCCCACTCTTTCTTCTCTTATTGGCAATGTGATTATTTACCCAAATCAATCCTTTGATTTCATCCTTATCTTCATCTTCATCTTTAAACCTTTATACACATAATACTTCACCAAATAAACTTCAAATCCTATCCTCCATATGCCAACTCACATTCACTTACACAATGTACTTCTCTTGTACTTGTTATACTTCTATGTCTCTTATATTCCAAACAATATGTCCTATATCTTTTCAAAACATTCTCCACCACATATTCACTATTCGCCTTCTTCTTCATACAATTCAAATTACACACACTCACACACACTCTCATCTTAACCCTTGATCAAGCCAAGTCACCAATCCAAGTTCACACACTCTCTTCTTAACCCTTGGATTGCTTCTCAAACAAACACAATAAACACACTTCTCTTATACCCTTGATCAAGCCACCTCATCAATCTAAACTCTCTTATTCTATTCTCAACCATTGGATTAATGCTTCATCTCAAACAAACACAGCCTCTCTCACAAACACTCTCTTCTCACTCACACAACAAACACACCTATCTCTCTCTCTCTCTCTCTACCCTTGGTCTTGTCACTTAACCAAGTGTCCTCTTCACATCCTCACCCTCCATTTCAAACAAGATCAAGAGACTCCTTTCTATCACATCATGTCACATCATGATAACTCACACATAACTCATACTCTCTTATCCAACATGTGTGTAAATGAGTTTGAAATTCAAATTTCAAATATTTCCCCCTTTCTCTCCAAGAAAAGAATATTCCAAGAATATTCTCTTATACCCTAACTAGCCACTTCTAATATTTAGTTGGATCCCAACTAGGCTAGTTACCATTTTGAGGAATACCCAAAATACCCCTTTCTGATAATTCTTTTCTTTCTTTTCATTATCGGATAAGCAAAATGCTTTTAACACTTCACAAACGTTTTTATCAACATGCTATTTGAGTGGGTTGACCTTGAGCATAATAATGATTGAAAGGTCATAGCGTGAAGTATAATTGGGGGTTTAACAAGTGTGGGTGTTTAAAATGCCAAGTCCCAAAGAAAACCTCTTCGGGAATCTGGCGCGCTGGCCACGTGTTGGAGCATAGGCAGCATGCCAGACACGAATTATTTTTTGACAATTTGTGTTCCTTGGCCTATAAATACCTACCCTTGGCCTTTGTATTCCTTACCTCTTGTAAACATTTTTTCCTCTTTTTTCTCTTTTCTAGTCCTCTAAGTCTAAACATCAAGTGTTCTTAATCTTCTCCTCTATCATCCATTGAAGAACACACATCTCCACAAGAGAGCCACACAAGTACCTAATCCATACTTGTGTGTTTTGTCGAGGGTCTTCTTTCTTATACCCTTTCTTTAAACTCGAGTCTCTAGGCTAGGTTAGGACTTGGTTCACCATATATCTTTTTATTCAATGAAGTTGTAAGGGAAGTTTTGTATCCGTGAGAACAAGCCTAGATCATTGGGGATCTAGTTGGGGTTTTGGAAAGCTTCCAAGGGGAAGGATTTTACAGTTATAGCTTAAGTCAAATCACGGGTTCTTAGGGTGGATTTCGAGGGCGGAATACCGTAGGTAGTAACTCTTCTGTGTAAGCACCGAGCTTTGTTGAAAGTCGATAGAGTTAAATTGTAATACATTTTGTGTGCACCATAAGGATTATACTAGGAATAGTATCGGTGTCGTGGATTTACAACTGGACATACGGAAGGACTAAGCCCCCTTCCCTACCATAAATAAAATGGTGGTCTCTACTTTTCTCATCTTCTTTATTGTTCTCACTTTGCAAAGTAATTAATACACCACCTAGGCCCCCTTTAATTTCCTTTTTTTCCGAGAACTATGAAGTTTATAAACTTCAAAGAAGTCAAGAAAACCATATTCACCCCCCTCCCTCTATGGTTTTATAATTGGTATCAGAGCAGCTTACTTAAGTTTTCAAGCGTTAAAACCTTCTCAAAAAGTCATTTTAAGTTGAAAACTTCTTTTTCAAAATTTTTGAAATCCTTACTTCAATTTTGAAAAGGTTAAGTGAAGATCCATGGCTCAAGAGAACTACGTCGAGGGGTGTTCTATGCAAAGACCACCTTTGCTAGAACCAAATGGGTTCTGCTTTTGAAAAGCTTACTCTGAGGCTTACATAAAGTTCAAAGATATTGACTTATGGCAAGTCATCCAAAACGGAACTCAGATTTTTTTTCAATCAAACCCGTATGCGTTAGGTTTTAGCAAACCGCCTTCTTGAATTTAAACGCAAAACCACCATTTAATTATACCAAACCGCTGGTTAACTTATAAACTCGATGGCCTATTAAAATAATCAAACCAGCCGAGTAATTTTTATTGAGTCAAACTTTGGCAAACCGTTGTCTATTGTGCAACTCGCCGTTGTATTTAAAATAAACAAAACGCTGCCTAGTCTGACAAACCTCGTTGCCTGTTCCATTGACAACATCGCAGTTTGGTAACTCGCCATATATCAACAACTGCCATTTAGCCAACTCTCCCGCCTAACTTTTTATAGTAACTCGCCTCCTGAATTAAAATAAGCAAACCGCTGCTAAATGAGCTTATTTCCTACAAAATAAAGCTTTACCATGTAATAGGAACCAAACCTTATAAGCGTAAACTTACAACAACATGTATTTCCTTGTAGATCTTCGTGAATGAAGCAACTCTCCACGAAGAACACCAACTAAATTCGAATCGTTGTAGCTTGTTATATTGATCTGAGGCTTGGTTCACTTAGAAAGGTAACAAAACACCCTTATTTAACATTGTAGGACAAGAGAAAACAACACTATTTAACCAACAAAATAGCCAAAAAAAATTTTTTGAACCGTGAGGTATTTAAAACCACAAATAAGCCACGAATTTGGATATATAGAGAAAAAAAAAGGGGAGTTGATAAGTGTGTGATGTGGGACCATCACAAATCATAACACTAATCCACCCTTGAAGCTCCTTATGCAAATGAAGGAGTCCCATTATCACTTACTACTCATATAACACAACACGAATCCACCTAGAAATTAGAGAGAGAGGTGAGTTGTTCTAGAGAGAGAAAGAAGAGAGAGAGAGAGATGAGAGAATATAGGAAAAGGAAATTATTTAGAAAATGAACAACTAACTCTTTTCTAAATAGAAAAGAGTTTATATACCCCGTCGCGTTAAATGACGCGCGGGATATTTAACTAGGACCCGGGCTCGGGTTTTGCTTGGGATTAAACCCGAAACATATACAATATTAGATTAACTATCGAGACCCAGATTCCAGAAATTTTATAATTGACAACATTAACTAATTAAATGACAGAGACTCGTACACGTAATGAACGAACTTCCTGTTCGGCTCAATATTTTGAGGCTAACAATTAGTATTGTTATTCATGTCATTAACAGTTTCTGCTGTTAAGTATAATTAGTGTTGCTAGTTATACTTAATACTGCTGAGTTAATACTGTTAGTTATACTTAATACTGTTAGGTATAATTAATACTGTGATTATTGTGAAAATTGCTATGGATTGTGTTTTCTTGGTTTTTGGACTAACATTTTGCAAGAAAAGTAAAGAAAGGTGTTAGATTGATAATGGAAAAGCTGGTTATTAGAGAAAATAGGCAGAGAGTTTTGGTGAGAAAAAGAATTGAGAGAATTGGTGAGAATAAAAACAGAGAGAGAGCTATGTGGAATAAAAACAGACAGAGTGATTTGGTGAGTAAAAGAATTGAGAGAAGTGGTGAGTTGAAAAAACAAAAAGAGAGTTGAATATATTAAATACAGAAAAGCTGTTTGGAATGGAATTGGAGTTAATGTTGGTGACTCAAAGTTACTGCTGCTAGGCATAACTTACTACTGTTGGTTGTAAGTTAATGCTGCTAGGCATAACTTACTGCTGAGTTACTACTGCTGGGTTACTTACTACTGCCAGTTAAAAGTTAATGCTGATAGGCATAACTTAGTACTGCCAGTTGAATGTTAATGCTGTTGAGGGTATTTTCATAAATACTTCGATTAAGGGTTTCAATCACTCATTTAATCGATTTCATTCAATCATATACTCTCTAATCACAAACCCTAACTCAATTTCATCATTCATCATCAAAACCCAACACAATGACGACCCTAAAGTTTGATGATACTCACAACATGGTCGTGTTCTTGTCTAAACCCGCAGAAAGTGAAGGGTTTGAACAAATTGTGGATTTCTTGAATGCACACCCTATTAAGCATGCATTAACGGTTAATCCTACAATCTATACTTCGTGTATTAAACAATTTTGGGCTACTGTCAAGGCAAAAACTATCAATGGGGAAGTACAGTTACAAGCCCTAATGGATGGAAAGAAGATAATCATAACTGAATCAACTGTGAGAAGAGATCTTTAACTAGAAGATGCTGAATGTGTTGATTGTCTATCCAATGCTACTATCTTTGAACAACTTACACTGATGGGGTATGAGAAAATTTTACAGAATCTTACTTTCTATAAGGCATTCTTTTCCTCACAATGGAAATTTCTTATTCATACTGTTTTATAATGCCTAAGTTCTAAGACTACTGCATGGAATGAGTTTAGTAGCACTATGGCATCTGCAATTATCTGTTTAGCTACAAACCAGAAGTTCAACTTTTCAAAATACATTTTTGAAAGTATGGTGAAGAACTTGGATAATGTGGGAAAAAAAATTATGTATTCAAGGTTTATACAAGTCTTTTTGGATAAACAACTTGAAGGGATGCCTACTCATAACAGAATTTATATTACACCCTCTCATACTAAGAAGATTTTTTGAAACATGAGAAGGGTAGGAAAAGGTTTTCTGGAAGGGAAACACCCTTATTTCCAACAATGGTGGTACAATATCAAGAAGAAATGGGTGAAGGTTCAGCGATTCCCACTGATCCCCATCACACACCCACTTTTATTCAACCATTTCCTCAACCTCAAAAGACTCAAAAACCTAAGAGGCCTAAGAAGAAGGACACTCAGGTACCTCAGTCTAGTGTTCCTAGTGATAATGTTGCAGATGACTGTCTATAAGGAGTTAGATGACAGTTTGGTGAGGGCTGCCATTACTGCTTCTAGCTTAGAAGCAGAGCACAGTGGTAACATCATTAAGACCTGATCCAAGGCAACACTTAATAAACCAAGTTCTAAAGGAACTAGTTTAGGTAGTCGTCCCAGGTTCCAAGAAACTATGGGGGATACTATTGCTTAAACTAGGTTTGAGAATATATCTAAAACATCCAATGATCCACTTCTCACAAGAGGTAACATAATTCGAAGTGTTGCCTTGATTTGGAGACTACAAAGACCACTCAAACTAATGAGATTGCAAGTTTAAAAAAGAGAGTCAAGAAGCTAAAGAGGAGGAATAAGTTAAGAACTTATAGGCTTAAAAGGTTATACAAAGTTGGTCTTACAGCTAGAGTATAATCCTTTAAAGATGAAGGTTTGGGTGAAGAGGATGCATCCAAACAGGGGAGGATAGCTGATATTGATGCTAATAAAGACATTTACTTGGTCAATGTTCACACTGATGAAGATATGTTTGGTGTTAATAAACTTATATGGTGATTAGTAATTGTTAACATGTAGATGTTTGTTAAAACTGCTAAGGAATCAAGAAGTGTGGTTGAAGAAATTATCTGCTGTTATTGAAAAAATTGCCTAAGTTGGTTAGTGCTGCTGAAGAAAACAGTTAATGCAGCCTGCTACAACAATTACACTGCTAGTACAATTCCAGTTAGTGTTGCTACGAACACAACTACAAAACAACTGCAAACAATAACCTGATGTTGAATTACATGGCTTAAGCACTAGTAGAGTTGAAGAGTGCAAAACCCAAGGCTGATAAGATTGTGATACAAGAACCAGAGCATGGTACAACTACAACAACACCTACAACAATAATACATGTACCAAAACCTCTACATGACAAAGGCAAAGGGATTATGATTGAAGAGCCTGTGGTGGAACAAGTGAAGCCTATGAAGAGGCTTGAACAGATAAGGCTTGATGAAGAACTTATCTTCAAGCTACAAGCTGAAGAAGAAGAAGAAGAAAGACTTGCCAGAGAAAAAGCTCAACAAATTGAAGAAGCCAGCATATCTTGGGATGATGTTCAGGCTAAAATTGAAGCTGATTATTAGTTGGCTCAAAGACTGCAATCTCAAGAGCAAGAAGAATTGACTGATGAAGAAAAGGCAAGATTATTTGTACAACTCTTAGAGCAAAGAAGAAAACATTTTTTAGCTAAGAGAACAGAAGAGAAAAGGAATAGACCATCAACAAGAGCTCAACAAAGGAGTATCATGTGTACTTATCTGAAAAATATGGAAGGATGGAAGCCCAAAAGTTTGAAGAACAAGTCCTTTGCAAATATTGAGTATTGGATTGGAAGCTATATGATTCATGTGACTTGAAGAACAAATCTTTTGATTCTATTCAGAAGATGTTTGACAGAGCCTTCAAAAGGGTGAATACATTTGTTGATTTTAGAATAGACTTGGTGGAAGGTAGTTTAAAGAGAGCAGGAGAAGAGTTAGAACAAGAGAGTTCCAAGAAGCAAAAGGTGCATGATGACAAAGAAACAGCAGAGCTTAAAAGTCTAATGGAAGTCATTCTAGAAGAAGAGGTTGCACTTGATGCTATTCCTTTGGTTGTTAATTCTCCAAGCATTATTGACTGGAAGATTCATAAAGAGGGGAAGAAAAGCTATTACCAGATAATCAGGGCTGATGGAAGTTCAAAGATGTACTTAGTGTTCAGTCATATGCTTAAAAGTTTTGACAGAGAAGACTTGGAAACTTTGTACAAGTTGGTAAAAGCTAAGTATGGATCAACAAGACCAGTAGAGGACTTGGATTTAGTTTTATATGGAGATTTGAAGACAATGTTTGAACCACATGTAGAGGATAATGTATGGAAAAATCAATCAGACTACAAAGTATTGGATTGGAAGCTATATGATTCATGTGGAGTACATTCATTGAGGAAGCAAAATGTGCACATTCATATGTTGGTAGAAAAGAGATATCCTCTTACAGCACCTACAATTACTGATATGTTAAACAAGAAGCTTCAATGTGATCATTTAAGTGAAATGGCGTATCAGCTTCTTAAACTTCTCACAAAACAGCTCAAGAATTAATGAAGTGTTTGGAAGCATCCTCTTGGTGATTATGAAGCTTTTAATGAAGAAACTTGATGATTTTGGAGATAAATATCAAGTTTAAGGGAGGATTGTTGGGATTAAAAGACTTATTGATGATCTTAGAGTTACTGCTGCTCAGGTTTGTGTTACTATTGCTAAGCTAAAGTTAGTGTTGTTCATTAACTTTAATGAAAAATATGCTAAGTAGTTAGTGCTGCTAGTATAAAGTTAGTACTACTAGTTACTACTGTTAGTATATATTAGTACTACTAGTGTAAAGTTAGTACTGCTGGTGAAGATTGAAGAAAATATTCTAAGTAGTTGCTACTGCTTGTACTCAGTTAATGTTGCTGGTGTATAAGTTACTACTGCTAGTGTTAAAAGTTAATGCTGCTAGTACAAAAGTTACAACTGCTCAAAGATTAAGACTGCTCAAAGAGTTTCTACTGTTAGAAAAGAATGGATAAAGACAGAAGAAAGGATAAAGATTAATTGGAGATCAAGATTACTTACGTGATAAGTATTAGTTATTTATAGAATAGATCATAGAGAATATTCTAAGTTTTAGGAATATATTATAAATCGACTAGGACTCCTTAGTGTATAAAAGGAGGTCCTAGGGTATATAGTTTAATATGTTGTTTTACGATTTGATAAGTGTTATTCATAGCTTCAAGGTTTTGTAACCGTAATACTAGGAGAGTATTCGTATTATTTGTAATAATAATATTGGAGCTTTTATTGTTGAATTATATTGTCTTGTGTTACTGTTTCATTAAGAATTCTTCTAATATTAAAGATTAGATTCCGCATAATCTTTAATACACTTAACAAAGTTTCTACTATAGTTGTGTTAGATTTATCTAATATAACTAAACCTTAAACAAGCTTAAGAAATTCGATCTATTGAAGTGGGATCCAACAAGAGGTATCCTACATCTTAGGACAACAGACTGGAAATTGCTCCAATTTTATTTTGTAAATGTTCATGTCATTGATCAGCTGAGTAAATCTCAAGTAATACTGATGAAGTGATTCCCCTTAATGTGAGCAAACTTATCGAATGCAACATACAGTTTACACTTCCTTTCCTACTTTGTCAATGCGATACCTTGCATTAGTAGTTGAATTCTTCCCATAGATCTTTGGTAACTCTGTGATGATTAACAACTGAATAGATATTAGATGGTAGACCTTGCATAAAGATATTAGTTGCCTTGAGATTACAATCAGCTTGAATTGTCTCTGTAGCAGACAATTCAGCATATTTCTTTGTCCTGGTTACCCCATTTTCTTCAATCGTAGGCCAAATGAGTGTACCGTGTTCGACTGATTCAAGTATCATTATTCCGTGCTCTTTGTTTTGAATGTATAGTTCTATTCTATTTTTCTAAGAATCATACAGGTCTTTGTCTAACATTGGTGGACGATTGTCACCACTAGAGAGTATCATGTACTCAGCAAGAGTATTCTTTTGTCCATTTGGAATTATTAAATCTATTTTTATTTGATATGTGATAAAATGAAAGATGATCGTATAGTGATTGGAACATCAAGTATTTGTGTAATAATTTTTCTCACAACTTTTAAATCACCCATCAAACCAAAGGATGGGGTAGCTTTTAGGTATGAAGGTAGTAAACCCCATTGACCATTCATACACCACTTTAAACCCGTCGTGGTCATAATTCACTTTCATAATGGGTGTATCGTTCTATCATCCCTACTTATACCTCAAGTGTAGGTGACACCAACCTTATTTATGCATCAAATAAGCGTAGAGTCAGCTCGTGATCTCGAACAAACTAAGTGCTTGTTTGGGAGGGCAACCCCATGATTCTATTACTTTTCTTGCCATTTAGGTTGCGCTTGGTTATTTTGTTTATTAGTGTCTTGTATGTCTTGGGTGTTTGTTTCAAGTCATATGATTGAATTGTTAATTCTTAGATTGTTATGCATCATTTTGTACAGGAAAATAACTTATAAGAATGAGTGCAGGAAATTTTTCATCAAAAAAATGAAAAAATAAGTTTTCACATAGTTGTAGGTAAGGACGGTGTCACGATTTACACGCGGACTCCATCATTTGCGACACTTCTGTGGACAGGGTTAGGATAATATTCCTTGGCGGCGCATCAAATGCGCTTTAGTTATAGGAAAAACTTCAAAAATTTTAAGTTTATTTTTTAAAATAAAACTTGTAAAAACTTAGATAGTCTGTAATTCTTTTATAAACAACTTACAAAACCATGAGTTTAACCAATTCTTTCATTTATCTTTATTTGCTTTCATAGAGTCTAAACTTAGTTATTGAGGTTGTATTATCGTTCACCCGTAGATTTTTACGCTTGGTGTAGTTGTCTTTGGTCTTTGATTACAGGGTCTATATTTGATAGAAGAAGCTTGGAAGTTTTAGGAAGTTTCATTGGACAATTCCTTAAATGGACGAATTTAACCAGTCTAATTATCGCTTGTTTCTTTCATCCAATTATTAAGCAAACCAGGGGAGTCTAGTTTCTTTTCCCTTATTCGTTTTTACGGGTTTCTTCTATAGAACATTGGGGATAATGTTAACTTAAAGATCGTAGGGGGAAAAAATAATGCTCCTTTTATAGAAACTAGAAACTATTTTCATTGCCATTTGCTTTAGTCCTAAAAATGGATGGTGGTAATTATATCAAAAACATTGCCATAAAAAGGTAATCTTTGACCCAAGAATTTAAAATTTAATTTGACATCTATACGATGAATACAATGTATTAATTGCGTTATCTTAGATAGGAATGTGTTAGACTAGACACAAACAAATCCTCAGAATTCCACCCAAAAATTTATGGTTCACCTTTTGATCTTTAGGAATATTTGGTATCTATTTAATTGTTACCCAAGATAGTTTTATATATTATGGAAATGAGCGTATATGTATATATTCCGTAGTTACAATGTGTACCATGTGGTACACTTTGTCGCACAGTTTTCTGGAGCATTAAGACTCGTTTTATATTATCATGAGTAGTACTGGTAGTATATTAAATTCTAATACTTGTTATTGTGATGCATCCTATGACCAGCTTAGTTTAAGTGTTAGGATTTGCTTGCATAAGCAGGCATTTGGATTTTAACCCATGTTTTTTAAAACCTGTAATTTTATTGATGGTCACATCCGACTCATATAAACTATCCCACACCCTTTCCTATGTCACTCTCTTTTGTGTAGGTTTACTCTTAGTACAAACCCTCCGAGCACTCATCCTTTTTCACGGTTATTGTAATTTTCTGGTTAAGCCGGGCTAATTAATGAAGAGCATGGGTTACCCTTAAACCAATCATTAAAAACCGCCAAATTGCCTTTGCCTACTTGTATGCTTCTCACCTTTTAGTACATTATTGTGTTTAACCCAAGTTAATTATTGAGTACATGGTTGCTAGTCCTTATCCTTTGTAATAAATACTGTTTTGGGACGATTGAGTTTCATGGTAGTATTTATTTTCGCGGATGAATATGAAAGGAAAAGTTAAATTATACCCTCATATGTTTGTTAGATGTCTCCATGTTATTTTGATACACTCAAATCGGGTCAATAGAGTATATTTCATTTGTAAAGTATGTAAAGCTCATGTGTAGGGGTACGTGTATATAAACCCTATGATATGATGTATTATGTTATTCATAAACAAAAAAAAAAGAGGAAAGAAAAGAAAGAGTATTGATGTAGAGTTGTGTCAGAGTTTGTATATTTTGTTGGAGTTCTTGGCTTAGCAACCAAGTGTGAGCGTCAACGTGTATTCATGTAAAATATTAGCTATCTACCTTCTACTCCTAAATTCACCCAAAGCCTACCTAAATGATCCTATCCATTTTGTTTCCATTTATATGTTTATCTTACTACCTCCACCACACAAACCCTTTAAATGAACTCTTGGTAGAGTAATAAATAATGCTGCGCCCAAGGTGGAAGTTTGATCTTTACAAGCCTATGGTAATTTATAGGCTATTGCAGGAAATGAGATGTTGAGTTTTTGTTTCCCACATTATGTTATGATTTAGTATATCACCTTGAGAGAAAGAGAAGAATCCCGCAAACACTTAGGTGTTTAAGGTGCTAGTGTATGGCTTTCCGTGCTTTTAAATCATGAGGGTCTAGAAGGTGTGTTGTAAAATAGTTTCTAAAGTGTAGGTTAAAGACCCTAATATTAGTATTGTCTAGGTAAAAAGCCCCTTTGCTTGAGGACAAGCAAATCCTAGTGTATGGGTATTTGATGGGTGTCATTTTATACCACCTTTTCAGGGTATTTAACCCCTAAAGCGTGCATTTATGCCCAAAATAGGTACTTAATCGTTCCTTTTCAGGTATTTAGCATTCGGAAGGCATTTGGAGGAAATACACGTGACTTGGGCTCATTTGGAGAAGAAACGGACAAGACTACGGACCTACACCAAAATCTCTTGAAGATTATGCTTACAGAGCGTGGAGACGGCGTCACAAGCATAAAGCGACGCCGTCATGATTTACGAAGCGACGACGTCAGTACATTGGTGACGCCGTCAGAACATGGATGACCTAAAGGAACTCTAGAAGATTCGGTGTCACGAGATTAAGAATACCATTTAACGCGCGTGTGAAGTACCAGATATTGTTTTGATCATAACTCTTTTATACGAACTTGGATTTTGACGATTCAACAGCCCACACGTTTAAAACAAGAAAATCTACAACTACGCGAGAAATGTCATGGTGACACCGTCACATGTTATTAGTGACGTAGTCGTGAAGGTTGATTTAGGTTTTGCCTATAAATACAACCTCATAACTTCGCTTTTATGAAGCCCCCAACCCTACGTCTGATTCTAAGGTTTGGGTAGGTGTTTTTCTAGCAACTTAGAAGACCTAATTCAATCCATAAACATCTTGTAATGGTTTGATTATCATATCTACTTAATTCATGTCTTTAATTCCTTTTGTTGATTATGATTTCTCTTGCTTGAGTATGCTTGGCTAATTCATCTAGTATTTATTTAGGAATGCATGAACCTTATCATTAATTGATTAGATCTTGTTGTTTGTGACAGATTTAATGAGTCTAATTGATTATAGTTTATAATTCTTGTTTCCTATTGCTTATTATTGATGGATGTGTGCGTTAGGCTCTAGAAAACTAGCTTTTATCTGTATCACTATTGATATGTCTAGAGAAACGTGATTGTGTAGAAAGGATACCATGAGTAATAGTCTTCATACTACCTTACCCTTTATATGGCTGATCCCTCTTAAGATATTTCAATTGCATGAAATATACTCTTAGGGGTCTTGTAATAGTCTTCATACTACCTTACTTGCGCGTTGACCTAACGGAATATTACATAGAGGGCGGGTTCGTGTAATCCGTTCATGAATTAGAAAATACTTACACATTACATCTCAAGTGTGACAAAGCAATAGGTAGAATTGGATAGCTAGCAAGGAGTAGTGCATCCCAGGTGAATACGCTTCATTGTATAATTGTCATTTAGTTTATTAGTTTAATTAGCTTAAAACCAAAACCTCTTTAAAACCATAATTTACTTTCTTTTCTATAAATATAAAAATACAAAAATAATCTTCCTTTAACCCTTGGACCTTAGTGAACATTCGATCCGGCCTTCACAGTGCTATTCCCCTAGAGAAAGATAACAACCCCCGCATCAGAAATCAATCGACTTTTGGAAGTATCCTTGACTCGAGAAATTCGAGATTCTATGTTGATTTCTGTTGAAGAACAGAAAAATGAGTTGTTAAAAGATAAAATTGAGAAAAATTCAAGTGACTCCAAAGATATCCAAGCCAATTTGCTTAAAAGAATCAAAATTCTCAAAAAATATATTTAAGTGATCACAAGCTCAAAATATTGATTTTGAACTTAAACTACAACATCAAAAAGAGAAAATGACTTGTGACGTATCTTGGAAGTCAAGCTTGTCAAAGTTGAATGATGAGAACGTGTTGCTAAAAACTCAAGTTGATTATGTTGTTCAAGAAAGAGAAAATATCAAACTTGAATATCAAAAGCTTTTTAATTCAATAAAAGCAACACGGGCTCAACATCAACAAGAGGTTAATGAGTTAATTGAACATGTTAATCAAAATACATATGCTAATGGTGATATGTGTTCTTAAAATCAAGATCTTTTGATGACAATATCTGAACTCAAGAATAAGCTTAAACCCATTGAAAAGGGGAAATGTAAACACTAAGTTTGACAAATCTGGGACCTTAAGAAAACCTCTCTGTGTAACACCGTTAAATACAAACACAACGGTCAAGGCTAAGAAAGTGTCAAACACTAAGGTCAATGCAGATAGGTCAAAACCAGTCACTTCACATTCTACACCAAAAAACGAGCAAAGTCAAAAACAAAGTGCGAATGTATCGCAAGGAGGGAATGTATAGAATCACAAAAACAAAGACACACACGTCTGTTTCTAAGGCTAACATAAATGTTTCTAATTCTACAGGTGTAGAAAGTTCTAATAGTGTTAGAAGATCAAAGTCCAAGGACACTAAATCGAAGAATGGAGTCTTGAATAACACTATTGATAAAGAGCCTTCTTACCGCCATTGTTCGGAAGGTGTCAATTAGTGTTAGTATAGATTCTAATAAGTCTAATAAGCGTGAAACAATGAATTCGACTGTATGTCAATCAAACACAAGTGTATTAAACACCAAGACTATAAATGCTGTTAATGATGGTTCGAATATTGTTTGTGTTTCTTATGGCAAAGATGTGTTTATGCTTTCTTATGAAAAATGTATTGCTCGTTATGTTTTGTCTAAAGATTCTAGGGTAAAAAGAGCCTTATTCACTACCCCCGTAGCAGCAAAATCTATGAATTTAGGAGTTACTTCTGTAGTAACGAAATCTAGATTAAGTGTTGCTAAAACCCCAAAAGCAACAAATAAGGTCTCTAGTGCGTTATCACTATCCCCTGATTCTAGTCAAAGTAGGACACTTATCAATTACATGAAAAACAAAATTGCAACAAGCCGAAAGTGGCAGAAATGGTTTGAATACCAACCATGTTTTAATTGGTCACCCAAAAGCAAAACTGCACATTCACCACCTAGTGTGTCAAAGAGTAGTACCAGTGTTCGAACAAAATCTAAAACACCGGTTACCACGCAGAAATAGGTAGCCAAACTGTCCACTCTTCTATCTGCATTTGTTTCATGTGATGCAAGTGATCCAGCTCGTCCTTTGGATTGTTGATAGCGGGTGCTCAAAGCATATGACTGGTAATCTTCAATTGCTAAGAAATTTCGTTAAGAAATTCATGGGAATAGTCCGCTTCGGGAATGATCATTTCACTGCAATCACTGGATATGGAGACTATGTTCAAGGCAATCTCATGATATGTCATGTATACTACGTTGAGGGCCTAGGACACAATCTATTTTCGGTTAGACAATTTTGTGATGGAGATTTAAAAGCAGCCTTTCGTTCAAACACTTGTTATGTTTGGATTTTAGAAGGTGATGATTTGCTTATCAGTTCTTGTGATTTAAATCTCTACACTATCTTTATTTCTAAGTTGGCGGCTTCTTCTCCAGTATGCTTGATGGTGTCGTTGTGAGGTTTTTATTTTAGTTATTCAAATTTTACATTTATATTTTACCGACTTTACCTAAAACAACACTTTAACGGGCAGTGTACCCGATCGGATGTAGTTTCGTTGGTAAGTAGGGTGTCGATCACTAAGAGCGAGAACGAAATCTTTTATTCTATCAATATTTTGGTTAACTAACTAAGTTAATCTAAACTATGTTAATTCTATTCTATGTTAAACCTATGCTAAACCTATGTTAGTCCTAATTCTAACGGATAAGGGGTTTTTCAGTCTGAGACACTGGCACAGCTTTTGTGGTAACTTAGATCAATTTAGAACACGATAACACATGCAAGCAGATAGACAAAAGATAGAAGAGTTGTCTATAGCCAAATATAAGAAAACTGTATTAAGCATGATTAATCCAATTAAAATATTGGTTTGTTTATTTAGTGCAATGAGTGCTTATCTTGAGGCGGCATATCATTCCAAGATTTAGGCAGGACTTCTTCCTAGAACCTAGACGTGTAGAATTCTGTCACAATTAAACGCATCTGCATGATTCATCCTATTTGCTGATTATAATCTATCTTAGGATATTAATAATGGTGATCTTATTAAACCCTAGCTCATAGAGACTTTACCCACTTACTGCTTAATGGCAATTTATATTCTAGTAGTCCACTGTCCAAGTCTTTACCAAAGGAATTAGTTGTTATTTGTTGATCCTAAGTCACCTGCTAGTCCAACTTATTCACATAAACCAATGGTAAAGATAGGGCATTAATTTTGATCCTATTGTTCTAGATATATAAATCACTTATATGGAGAGCCATCCCAGCATCTAGCTAACTTGGTCGGTATCACTAGATCCAGTTGAATGATAGGTCACATATAAAAGCACGTAAACAAGTATGAATTGATAAACATAAACAAGCAATCAATGATAAATTAAGTATTCGATATAAACAAACCAAACATTCATATCTTCATAATCATGGCTAATACCAATCATCGTAATCAATACAAGAGCAATAATTCAACCAAGGTAAACTAACCGAGTTAAACAAATGATACCAAAAATTAAACGATTACTAAAGTATAAGAGATTACAAGGTGTTTCCTATGGAATTAATAGCTTTGCTTGACCTCTTCTACTCTTCTTGTCTTCTGAAAATCGAATTTTGTTGTTAGGGTATCGAAAATATGATCAAGCACACCTAAAACTCGTTTTTAGGCCTTCTATTTATAGTGTCTGGAATTTGGTCGATATGACATATTGGTTGAGGTTAATACGGCGTATCAAGAGTTTCTTGGAGTAGGGACCACGTTTGATATCTTCCAGAATATTTTATTACTATATCTTGAATACGATGTATAGATGTCTTCTGGATACGGTGTATTGGACATTGATTCTTCGTGGTTTCTTGTGAAGTGCAGGAACATATATACAGTATCTTCCTTGATGGATACGGCGTATTGGTTGTCAGAACAATATTCTTTATATTTCTTCGTTTAAGCTCCAGAATGCGTGCCTTTTTGCTAATCTTCACAAAGTACTCCATAATTACTGCAAATCTCAAATATAAACGATTAAGTAAAAATTCTTGCAATAATTATACAAAATGGGTTATTTACATGGGATAAAGTGACGTTATTTAATGTCATCAAATATCCCCCCACTTGAATCTTACTTGTCCTCAAGTAGCTTTTAGAAACTTATGAAAATGTATCCCTAAGGATATTTCCGTTAAGCATTTATTTGATTAATTACTAGTACACAACCAAACACCTCACGAAATAAGAAGATGAAAACACTCAAATCACTCAACTAATCTATGTGGTAACATGTAACTAATTCGCTTAATTGCTCGGTCGTGACGAGTATTCTATCATAGGCTTGGCAAGGATACACATCTCCACCACTAGAGCTATGGAGTAACAAGTTTATAATGGTAAATTGGGTTTAGAAGGCTTAAAGGGTTTAATTACTCTTTCTAGTCTCTATCGATACCAATATTCCAGAAAAGGTGACAAAGACCATACATACACACCTATAATGATGGGATAGACACATATGACTGCATTCAAACCTTAACTCAAATAGACATACATGCTTGCATTCAATTCCCTCACTCAAGTAAGACCAAGGGTTAGGACAAAAAGTGACATAGGGTATGGATCTTCTAATCTTTCATCAAAAAGTAATAAACCAACAAGGCGGACAAAATCACACATACATGGCCGTAACGATGGAATAGACACATGTGATTGATCGCATCCTCATTCGAATAAAACCTAAGGGTTAGAGATTAGGAAAGGGAAATAATTGTTGTTAAATAAAAATTTACAAAACAAATAGACTCAGTCCAAACAAATAAGGTTCAAGTTGCTAGATACTTTCCCGGCCGTTACCATGATAAAGACTCAAAAATATTTACACAAACGTCTTCGTCATAGATCAAAAACAACCTTAAGGTAGCGTTCTCGTAACGGTCAACTTTCCAATCATCCATACTATACATACTATTACAAAGACAAGTGGCGATATCTACCACTTTATACAAAACTTCACATCGTTGATTTATAACCATGTATCAACGAATAATCGATCCTTCATATAATACCATCGGTTTAAGTTTTAACGAATCGACTATCTTTAGAATTTCCTCCTCTTTTTTTGCAGCAATTTTCTATTTTTTCTAAAATAAATAATACACTATGAATCTCGGTGTAATTTCACCATCTTCACGATGATAATAGCTCCGGATAATTTCTTCCATAATTCTTCATTCTTCGGACGTACCAATAATTGTGATGGTAGTAAAAATACATGAGTTTGACTACTTTTACATTCCCAATTGCAATGTGCAATTTTCCTAACCATACCAGAGATAGAAAATGACACAAGACACGAGAAATACATACTTTACACAAAAGCAACTAGCAACTGATAAATGGACTTAATCTAACAGGGTATGCTAAGGTGTAAAAGTGTAACGAAATAAATAGTTGGTGTTATCCTAAAAGATTGACTCTACTAGCTTTTCTAGGGTTATCTTACTCTTAAAATGAGAGTTAAAAAGGGTTATAC